>JANSVA010432548.1:0-18881 GCA_025504915.1 Erythroxylum reticulatum | reverse complement strand
CATTCCTTTCCACCAGAAATGCTCTTTCAAATCTCTATACATTCTCGTACTTCCTGGGTGCATAGCATAAGACGCATTGTGTGCCTCACCCAGAATCTCTTCTTTCAATTCCCACATATCTGGAATACACAGTTAGTTACCCATCACCATCAATCCATCTTCTCTGATCTCTATTCCAGAAGGTTTACCACTTTTAATCTCTTCTCTAAGCCTACTCAAATATTCATCTTGCTCTTGCAACTCCTTAACCTTCTCATTCAATACTGGCCTCACTCTGAAATTAGCCAGAACACAGTCAGGCTCGACTTGCCTCAGTGCCATATTAAGTCTAGCTAAGTCCTTCAGCAAAGGAAGCTACACTGTCTCTACATATGCCATAGTGGACTTCTTACTCAGTACATCCGCTACTAGATTAGCTTTCCCTGGGTGGTAATCTATCATTAAGTCATAATCCTTTAATAGTTCTAACCATCTTCTTTGTCTCAAGTTCAACTCCTTTTGGCTCATCAAATACTTAAGACTCTTGTGGTCCGTAAACACCTTGGTAGTGACTCCATATAAGTAATTTCTCTAAATCTTCAATGCAAAAACTATGGCAACCAACTCCAAATAATGCATAAGATAGTTCATCTCATAAGGCTTTAATTGCCTAGAAGCATAAGCAATAACCTGATCTCTTTGCATCAACACACAACCTAATCCCTTCCTCAAGGCATCACTATACACTATTTATCCATCATTAACCAAAGGCAAAATTAAAATCGTTGCACTCGTCAATCTGTACTTAAGCTCCTCAAAGCTCTCCTAACATTCATCTGTCCACACAAATTTCTGATTCTTCCTAGTCAAATTGGAAAGTGGAGCTGCTATCATAGAAAAGCTCTCCACAAACCTTCTGTAATACCCAGCTAAACCCAAGAAACTTCTTACTTCATCTTCATTCTTAGGTTCTTCCCATTTCACAACCGCTTCTATATTCCTCGGATCCATATGTACTCCTTGCTCTCAAATTACATATCCAAGAAATGTCACTTCTTTCAGCCAAAACTTACATTTATTGAATCTATCATACAACTTATTCTTCCTCAATATCTACAAAGAAATCCTCAAATGTTCTTTATGCTCCCTATCACTCTTAGAATATACCAAAATATCAACAATAAAGACAATGAAAAATTGGTCTATAAAAGGCCTAAAGACTCCATTCATCAAATCTATGAAAGCTGCAGGTGCATTTGTCAACCCAAAAGGCATGACCAAGAACTCAAAGTGGCCATACTGTGTTCTAAAAGTAGTCTATGACACATCTAACTCCGTTATCCTCAACTGATGGTAACCTGATCTCAAATCTATCTTAGAAAAGTCCTTTTCCCCTTGTAATTGATCAAACAAATCATCTATACGGGGGAGCGAATATCTGTTCTTAATAGTGACCTGATTTAGCTTCCTATAATCCACACACATTTATAACGATCCATCCTTCTTTACAAATAGTATCGGAGCTCCCCAAGGTAAAGAGCTAGGCCTAATGTAACCTTTCTCCAACAACTCTTCCAATTGCTCCTTAAGCTCTTTCAATTTTGCTAGAGCCATTCTATAAGGTGGAATTGAGATTAGTGCAATACCTAGAAGAAGTTCAATGGAAAATTTAATTTCCCTTGGTGGAAGTAGTCCTGGCAATTCCTTGGGAAAAACATCTGGGAATTCCATGACTACAGGAATTTCTTCTAACTTCCCTCCATTTGCCTTCGTGTCTACCACATAGTCCAAAAATGCTTCACACCCTTTCCTCAACATTTTCTCTACCACCAAATTCGAAACAATTCTCGATGAGCTAAACTTTCTGTCTCCCATAAACATCACCTTTCTTCCATTATCTAGCTCAAACTCCACTGTTTTCTGTTTGCACTCTATGTTGACCTTATATTTCTCTAAGACGTCCATACCTAAAATCACATCCAATCCTCCCATCTTCAACAGCATCAAATCCACCACTATGAGTTCCCCCGTCAATATATATCTCATAATCTCTATAAATTTGACTAATCACAATGTAGTGGCCTATTGGAGTATTCACCATCAAAGGAGTGCCCAATGGGTTCAATTCTTTACCATACATAGTTTTACCTGACAAAACAAAAGAGTGGGTAGAACTCGGATCAATCAAAACAATCACATCATTATCAAACAATTTAATCATACCTGTTGCACTTCTGGAGCGATCTCTGCATCCTCCGATGTCATTGCAAATACTCTAGCTAATGCTTGCCCCTTTGGTCTTCCTGGAGGGTTTACTCTCTTTGCTGCCTCAGAACTGCCTACTTCCGCTGCAGTCTTGTGCCCCACTATCTCAGCCCTTTTTGAAGCTTGCATCTGACTTCTCTCATGTCTTGGATTCTGAGGGCACTTTCTTGCCATATGTCCTTTCTCTCCATATTTGAAACAAGCTCCAGTTAGCTTGTAGCATTCCCCTCTATGGAACTTGCCGCAATTTTGCACTTAGGGATGGATGATTTGTCCCCTTCTCCCCTTCTACTGCCTCCCATCGTTGAAGCTTGATGAGAAACAGTAGAAGTCCTCATCGATTTAGGCCTGCTTGCTCCACTACTCCTCTCCTTAAATTGAACAGGGAAAGTCCTGGCACTTCTCTTAGGCATAGAAGTACCACCTCCCCTCTTGAGCTTTTCTTTCCTCTTTCTCTTTTTGCTCACCGCGCTCTTTATATTCTCGATGTTCTCAACCCTTAGAGTTGCTTCAACTAGCTGTTGAAAATCACAGAAATTTTACACCACCACTTTCTCTTTGATTGCTAGATGTAACCTCGATTTAATCATACGGCACTTAACTACTTCACTCATCATCATCTCAACTGTATATCGCGCCAACTTTGTAAATTGGTGCTCATAATCGCTTACCGTCATTTCCCTCTGGGTGAGACTCAGAAATTCTCTCTGCTTCTGTTGAACATATACCTCAGACAGGTACTTCTTCTTAAACACTATTAAGAAACCTTTCCATGAGAACACTGGGGATCTCATTTGACTCCCTGGCACACTCTCCCACCAATGCAAAGCATTCCCCTGAAGTAGACTAGCAGCATACACAACCTTCTCCTCATCCTCAGAGTCTATCTGATCCAGTATCCTCTCGGTCTTTCTCATCCAAGACTCAGCTTCTTCTAGATCCGTTGTCCCATAAAAATCCACTGCCCTATACTTCCTGAGCTTGTCAAATTGCCTCCCCTTCTTGATAGAGGGCGGAGTAGAGGATTACGACATCTGTCCCATTGCTTAGACAAACGCCTGAGTGAAGGCTTGAAACATCCTAGGATCTAGTGGAATAGGCTCTTGCTCCAGCGGAAGTGGAGACTCCTATGTCTGCGATCGAATGACCTCGCTACTGGGACCTATAGAAGCCTCAGCGTTCACTGGGGCTACAGATTCATTGATACTCTCCTCCCTTAGTGGAGAGTCAGGTGCAATCGATCCTTGCAATACTCCTGGTGTCCTTCTATGAGGTGGCATCTTACTCCTTCAATAAAACATTACCGATTAGCTACATTTCATTTTTAATCTTAATTTCTACATATATGCATGACATGCATGTCACTTAATGTAATCAATCAATTCACATAACACAACAATTAATTTTATTCATCCTACTATGTATTCTAAGCCTAGGAAAAAAATAGTCGCTCTGATACCAAAATTGTTGGAACCTATTTCTGGAACCCAATCATTCGGAGACAATTAGTAGAAAACAGTACTTGCCCTTACTATACTAAACCTATTTTTGGGGGCACTGGAATTACCCTCATCATGGGTATCGAATTTGGGTGTTCTTTGGGGTAGCTTAAAAAGAGAACTTCAAGATCTTCCACTTTTGTGAAGACCATAAAGACAGAATATATTGTCTGAAGAGTCAAAATAGACTAGACGATGGTATTAGATGAATAGTAAACAGAGGAAAAAGTCTCAGTCATAAAAGCAGAAATCAGAAAGCAGACGAAACAAAAAAATAGATGAAGCAAAGAGGGCAGACAAAACAAAAGAACAGATGAAACAAAAGAGGGCAGACGAAACAAAAGAACAGGTGAAACAAAGAGGGAAAACGAAGCAAAAGATAGACGAAGCAAAAATCTTAAGTTAAAGCAGGGTCAACTTAAGACGAAGTAGGGTCTTAAGACGATGCGTGGTCAACTTAAGAAAAAGCATGGTCTTAAGATAATGAGGGGTAGACTTAAGATGAAGCATGGTCTTAAGACAATGCAGGGTCAACTTAAGAGGAAGCATGGTCTTAAGATGATGCGGGTCAACTTAAGACAAAATATGGTCTTAAGACAATGTGAGGTCAACTTAAGACGAAGCATGGTCTTAAGACGATGTGGGGTCAACTTAAGATGAAGCATGGTCTTAAGACGATGTGGTTCAACTTAAGCGGGGTCAACTTAAGACGAAGCATGGTCTTAAGACGATACAGGGTCAACTTAAGATGAAGCATGGTCTTAAGACGATACAGCTCTATAGACAATTGACGTCATCACAGACAATATGACATCATCACAGACGATACATCTTTATAGACAATACATCTTTACAGATGATGCATCTCTTAAGATGAATGACATTATCATAGATGATATGACGTCATCACAGACGATACGTCTGTATAGATGATACCTCTTTACATACGATGCCTTTTTGTAAACAATGCGTCCTCACAGACAAAATGATGTCATCATAGACGATGTGACGTCATCCCAGATGATATGTCTTTACAGACGATACATCTTTCCCTTTATAAAGACCATCACTTTCGACTTTGAAGTCCAAATTTTCTATACTATAAATCGGTTGAAAGTTGGACAATTTAACTTTGACTTTTCAGAGGACAACTTTAACTAATTTAGCCTCAATTAGTCTAGTTTTCCCTACAAATCAGCATAAAACTTCTACAACTATGAAAGGCTTAGATAAAAAACTGAACATCTACTAGAGAAACATGTATATACACTTGGGGACTTTGTAGTTTCTTTATTTAACTCATTTCCCTAAGCCTCAGAAACTCAAACATCACTTAATTATATCAATATGCTTTAAACAAGGGCTTAACCTTTAAAAATACAACATATATAAGATGTTGTATATTTATATGCTTATGAAGCTATCCCAAAAGTGAGCAAACTAACTTAGTGACACAAGCTACTATCTTGGAAGTTTCCCAATTTCCTTGTAAGGGTCACTTATCTTCTCGATCTACACCTGAGGAGGGAATAATGGGGTGAGCTACATAGCTCAATGGTTAATATATATATAGCCATTGGCAATTGACCAAATATTAAAGCATATGTATATGTATGTCTAACAATTCTAACATTCTTACTTTAGTCATGCAATTTAAACATTGTTCAATATAATTCAAAGACAATACATAACATAACTTCAGCTAGTAAACATGTCACTTTATCATGCACCCTACTTGAACATCTAAAGATGTAATGCACAACAAATGGCTTGAGGGTTCCATGAAAACATAATGGAGAAATCGAAGTTTAACCTATGAACAGAATGAGTCCAATTTTGGAGCTCATATGCCACAAGCGGGCAGCCGAGAGAAGGCTCTTGTCAATGTGTACGTGACGAACAAAATGTTTCCACTCTTCCCCAAACAGAAGCACATAATCACACTATAATCATTTTATGAAATGCTTTCATACTTTTTCATGCTCTTTCCTTTCTTTCTGTTTATAAAAAATGTCATGATCGAATATCAAGGCATAACATGATCAAAATCACAATTCAATTTTATAAAAAATGTCATACTTCTTTCCATGCATAACTTAAAACACATCATAGTAATTCACAATTTAGCAATTTCATTTCCAAGCACATCATATACACACACATAGGCAAGAATTTGCCCCATTTACACAATAACTATAAATACATTACCAACCTAATAAGCTTGCGAAAATCCAAGTTAAGTTTGCCTTTCCCTTTGCTCTTACTTAGTATTTCCTTGGTCTCCTAAAACAACCATGTGTTCATTCAAAACCAACATTCCAACAAATATAAAAACTTCAAAAAAAATCATAGAATCCCAATAAATGCAATGAAACTCAAATCTAATCTATGCACAGTCCATCTAGGTTAGAAAAGTTAAAATCTAGTTTAGAAACCCTAAAATCGATTGGGTTCTCCTAATCCATCTTCTTCCTATAAAACTTCTTTGCTCTCAAACTCCTTCGTCCTCAATTCAACCTATTCCTCTAATAAAGCAAGGAAAAGAGGATTTACATACCTTAACAAACTCAATTTCTGTTCTCTTCTTTTCATCGAACTTCTCTTCTTCTCTTCTATTTTTTTTCTCTTCTTTCTCTTTATTTCTCACAACACTTCTCTCTTCTTATTCTACAAAACCATTTTAATGGTCTCTTCCCATTTTACCCTTCATTTACCTTGTCCTCCCCATTTTGCCCCTTCTTTCATTTAATCCATCTTCTAACTCCTTTAAGTTAACTTACTTCTAACCTTCCCATGTTAATTCTAACTTAATTGAAATCCTTCCATCAATCTCTAATCTCTATTTATGCCACCAAATCAATGACTGCATTCAAAAATTAATCCAAGAAAATGGAATAATCAACCAAAACATAAATAAAAGCTAAATAATAAATTGCAAAATTAAAAAAATTTTAGGGTCCAACTCATCTTGCACTAGGGCCACTTGTTATATAAAGACACAAGACATATGTCCTCTTCCTAGGTAGCACACATGTTCTTCTATGAAGTTGCCAAATTTCACAATTTAATTAGGCCACTTGTTACTCAACCAATTTTACCAAATGTCAATGCATCAATTATACCAAATGTCTCTAACTTATAGGCTTAGTCATTCCAATTTTCTTGTACCAACTTATCTTTCCACTTGACAAATTCCCTAGTCCAAATGTACATTTTAATACCTCAATTCTCTAATGATATCAATTTATTCCAAATCATTAAGTATAATCTATTAAACCAAAATTCAAGTCATATGCAATTCTCAATCATATCAAAAATTTTAATACTTATCATACATGTACTTTCATGAACATGTAACATTCCAACTAGGATACAATTTGTGGCCTTACACTCAAAATCTCATTGGCTTTGTCTACCACTATTTACTATTCTTCTAAAGACAATGCACATCGACCAATCAAAAGAGTATAAATACATGAAAAAGTTGCTATGAAATTCTCCAGTCAATTGACACTCTAATCAATGTAAAGAAAAGAAATTTACTTCCCTTAGGTTGCCTCCCAAGAAGAGCCTTTATTTAGTGTCATTGTCTCGACTCCAAACTTCTCCTCACGTGACAAAATTATGATCTTCTGGTGGCACATGCACTTCCTCCACCTGAGGTTCTCCTGGATAAGTCTTTAGTTGATAATCATTCCCATTCAGTGTCTTGCCTATCCTTAGACTCTTAATCTCTACTGAGTCCATACACTCTGGAAAGATCTCAAATGTCTTTTCACTTTTTTTTCCTCGTTTAATTCCTCTAGCCTGCTAGGTAAAAGTAAAGAATCATTCTCAATAACAAAATAGAACTTAGTATTTACCTCTAAGCTAAAAGATATAGCCTTTTCTAGTTCTTGCTCCACTTCTTCCATACAAGCAATCCCTTGAGTATTACACTTAAGAATCTCAAGATCCTCATCACTTTGTAAGGCCTTTGTGCTAACGCCCCTTGGGTACACCTCAGGTTGAGATATTTTTGTTTCTTCGTCTAGTGATATTAGGCAGTTGAGAGCTTCTTTTAAATGACCCATCTAGCTTGCCAAGTTCTAGATCTTAGAACTTATTTCTTACTAGAATTGCTTCTCTCACAAAGTAGTAGCAACACAAACATTAACTAATTTATTTAAAGAAGTACCTGAGTTTTATTGGTTTTCTAAATATGGGACGTTAGACCCTATATCTTGCAGAAATTGCATTACTTCCTGTTGGAACTCTTGTACACTCTGTTAAAGTTAAATATTGTTAGCAATCATAATATTAAGCAAATCTTCTAGAGATGTACCTGAGTCAGGATAAGAAACTTCTGGTCTACAGAAGAATTTTTGTGCATCTTGCATACTATCAATGAAGTAATTTTGTGAGTTGTCCGGTCAATAGCTAAAGTTAGTTTGATCAGTCCAACCTTAGTTATAGGATTGAGAATACAATTTATAAAAAATTACTTCCATCCATGTGATTTTTTTATATGATAAACACAAAACAACAAGTTAAACGATCACGAAGGAAATGCAAAGAAACTAATTACAAATAAATATTTACTAAACATCAATTAAAATCAAACAAAAACTAAAACATTGCATTCCCTAACAACGACGCCAAAAATGATAACGCATCATAACAGGAGTCAAAATAAACTAGACCTATTACTATAATAGTGGTGGGTCTATGTCGATCTTATAGAGAATGTGTGTAAAGTTGTCGAAATAAAATTAATCAGTGTTTAGGTGTAATGTCGGACTCTTTGAGCCCTTTTGTATTGTTCTGTACTTGGAGATACTACTGTATATTGATATATACATGGTTGTATATGAGTTCAAAGATGTATTTAAATCCTTTTGGATATATATGTTTAGTGAATTATAATGTTATATGATCTTACATGAACTTAGAGTTTATCGGTATGCAAAATCTTGGAGATTTAGGACATCTAAGCTTCTAAGTGTGTAAAACTGACTCCATTGGATGGATACGACCATGGTGGTTAAGTTAAATGTGTTCTAATGCATTAAAGTTGATTAGACATGATTTATAGACTTATTAGACACTTAGAAAGCTTAATTGGAAAGATTAATGTACATAAGGGCTTATTTGCCAATTGTAAAAGGTCAGGACTTAAACGTAAATTTTCAATTCTTTAATATGTAATTTTATAAAGTTAAAGAGCTTAATTACTATTCTGAAAAGTCCGAGGACCAAAATAAAAATAAAAGTTTTTCTAATTCCCAAATTTTGTGCTTAATTGTAAATTTAGGAAAAGTTTGGAGGGTAAAATTTTAATTTCACATAACCAAAGGGAAAAAAGGTAATTTAACCATATTTTGGTCAAAGAAGAGTCAAAATTCTAGACCCTTCTTATGTATGACTGTGCACTCCATTGCTAGAGACTTAAAAGACCTTCTTTTAATTAAAAGAGAGGAGAAGAAAGGAGAAGAGAGGAGAAGAAGAAGCTAGTTTCGGCAATCCCTAAAATTCCACCCTCTTTTTGATTCTCCAACCCAAATCACAGTTTTCTAAGCTAATTTGGGATCAAGGAACTAAAATCTGGGTCAAGGAACTAAAATCTATCATTAGATTTAACAAATTGTCAAAGGATTTGAAGATATCGTTAAAGGAAAGTTTAGGTAAAATTTTTTCTCATCTCTTTTTACATTAAGATTTTGCGTTTGGTGTTAAGAATGTTGTTCTCCATGCTTGAATATGCATGAAACATGATTTATGTGAATGAAATGTATCATGGAGATGGTTCTTTAAGCCAAAACCAAAATGTCCCTTTTTGGTGAAAGTTTGTGAATTTTTGAATATCTTTTGAAATTGATGGTCTAAACGAATTCTATAGCGTTAATTGTACATGTATAATGTGAATTGATGATGAAAAATGAAGAATAAGTATGTTGGTAAGCTTGGTTGAAATGATGGAAGAACGAATGGATTAATGTTATGAGTTGGATAATTATTATGAATATGACTTAAATGAAAGGAATTGGATTGAATGGAGTGGTGAAATGTGTAGTTGATTAGAAGTATTTGTTATATAACAAGATAGGAGCATGAATTACCGTGATAAATCCTTGAAAATATGACTTAAAGGTCATGCATATTAAGTGTTTGATAAAATGTCTAAGTGAACTTGACTTAGGATTTAAGGATTCGTAGTGATATATATTGAAAGTGGCATTCATGTTTACTTAGAGTAAACTTGAATTGTTGCTTATATTGATTAATAATGGCCTAATGTGCTTGGATAAAAATGTTCTTAATCATGTTTTGGATTGTAGGCATTAAATGCCTTAGAAAATATAAAAAAAAGCTAATGTGAATATTAAGGAAGTAACCATGTGATGAGTTTAATGGTCAAATCCTATAGCTTAAAGAGACTGATATTGTGTTTTATGCCCTTATGTGATAATGTATAAATATGACATATACGTTTGAGTAGTAAATACATTATATTTATTTTTTATGTATAAAGTCTCGGGAGTTGTGAATTAAGGAGCTCGTATCAAAGATTGTTGAAGTTAAGGTAGTGTACACCTTCTTTTGAGGTGAGTTGGGGAAACCATAGTTCTCATATGGGATTAGATCACCCTAAGACATGCATGATGACTTGTATGTGAATTTTGAACCTAGGTAATGGATAGTAGAATTGAATCTCAAATGGATGCTAATATGCTTATGTATAGGAAACGACATTTTTTGAACAACTATACATTTGGAGTACAAAAGATGGCTTTTATTTCGTGAGATAATGTTTTGGTATTTACATATGTATAATCGAGTTATGTATGTTGCATGTCTTTTTCTCTTTTTCTTAGAGCCATGGCACGGTTTCATTTTATCAGTTGGAACGATAAATAAAGATATGATGCCATACTTGATTTTTGTACTTAATTTTTGTATATGATTTTTATGATTAGTGAGGAAACGATTAGCCAATCGTTTGCTAGGCACAACAGATTAAGCGACCCCTGTACCCTTGATGTTGGTATATGAAAGTCAAGTCCCTGTATCGAAACCTTTCTACGGGACTTGAGGGTGATTCCACACTAAGGGTTTGGAGACCAACGAGGTCATCACCTAGGGTCATGATGCTCTTATGGACTGTAGTATAAACTCACCATAAATGAAAGTCGAGCCAACACTAAGGATCGGTGGGTGTGCACACTAGTTTGGTCAACTAGTGGTGTCACACATGATTGTTTTGGCTTATTCTGGGATTCATTTTATGATGATATTTGATTTATAAATGTGATGTTTTTATGCTTTTATGTACTAAAATTGGAATCTATGTTCACCGGATGAGTGATTAATAGGCTAGGCCTATGTGGTTCCTAACCAATATATGTTGAGTCATAGGCTAGGCCTATGTGTTTCTATGTGATGAATGTTCACTTCATAGGTTATCTACATTGTCTTGGTGTGTATCGAGTTCTATTTGCGATATATGTTTTCCATACTCACTAAGTACATAGTGTACTCATACCCTTCCGCTTTCCAACCATACAGGTTAACTTAGTAAGCTTGAAGCTCTAAGTGGATCGTGCGATCTTTTGACATTTCGGGGTATTACGACACGTAGGTAGTTTTCTGTTTTAGACTTTAGTTGCATAGTGGCTCATGGAATGTTTTACTATTTTTATTAGATTGGTTATATTGATATGCTTTTTGATTTTATAAATTTAACTCTTGACTGTTTTGTTGTTGTAAAAGACTTTATGTATGAACTTTTGATATTATTGTTGAGATCACTTTGAGTGGACTTTAAAGTCCTGAAGTTAAGGTAACATTTTTGATATGAATATAGAAGTTTGTTTAAAATTATTTGCAGGTATTTGATTAAGTTTTGGGACTTTTAAAATACAGCCATTGTGCTGCATAAATTTTTCAAGAAAAAGGAGAGATATTCAGTTAGCCTTGCATAATCAGATTAAGGATATCATTAGTGTCCTTAGCTTAGGTATGTGGCAATTGTCATAGGCCTGATGTGGTGCCAGGTTGTGACATTAGGTTTAGGGGGGTTTGGTTGGTTTGAAAAAAGAAAATAAAATGAACCTAAACTGAGAAAAACAAATTAAAGAAAACATGCAAAGTGATGAAAGTGGTGGATTTGTTAGGAATTCAGTTCTTTGGTTTATCTCAGCCTATACCCTAATTAAACATATTTCATTGATTTGTTTTTCTTTTACCTCTCCTTAAACTATTGGTCTTAGATTAACAACAAGCTCTATTAATCCCAATTTTTCCTTAGGTCTTAGTTAATTAAGAAGAGCTTGTTAACTAACCCTAGCATTCGGATAACCTAGGAGATGCTTGCTAAGTTTAAATGGACAACCACCTTACGAGTGAGAAAAATATACCAATCTAAGCAATAATTACATAAGCTTAGATTATTTAACCTAGGTTATATTATCCCTAATAATTACCAACCATTAGTTGCTACAAATGAATCAGAAAAATAATGATTACATATGTATTTAATTATAACAATGGGTTCTTACATAAAAATAATCAAATTAAGCATTCAATCATTCTTATAGAAGACCCAAACATTGAACAAAGGATAACATAATCAATCCATAAGAAAGAGAAAACAACAAATATAAGAAGAAATACACTTAACTGGGTTATTGGCATTGATTGCAGCTCCTAACTAGTGTCGGGATATCTACCCCTCAATAGGTCTCTCACGATTGAGAGTTTGTTGCCCTTTTCATGCTCTCCTAAGACTCCTAAAGCTCTCCCAGCCGAAAACACTCAAAACATTTCATATCTTCAGTCTTCACAAAAACAAAGGTTTTATAGCACAAAGTAATGTTCGAGTGAGCTGTCAATGTGTCATGGTGGTGCATAGGGCTATCACTGGTATGATTGTGTCACACCCGTGACTTAACATTGCATAGGTGTGAGAGTGACTCTTACCCATGCATGTATAATGCATAGTCGTGAGTTAAAACTCATAGTTGTGCAATGATTTGTCATGGTTGTGAGTTAATGCTCACATCTATGCCAAATTAATATATATGGTTGTGAGTTTGATGGTTTAGCTCTTCATTTTCTCAAGTGTATCCAACACCTTCTCTACCCTACTACTCCAGCTATTGTTCACCAAATGCAACTGTCACACAATGGATCAATGAGAGGTTTTGGTGCTAGCCCCACTCCTACCTGCTCCAGCTGTGTCGCCTAACACATCTATGCTTTATACATTGATAGGTGGTGTGTGTGGTCTCACTCAAGTGAGACACCATGCAGTCCGAAACAATCTATGCACAGTCATCTTCTGCTTCACGCTTCCAGTGTCTGCATGCCTTTCTTCGTTCCAATATAAATTACTATCTTATATGGGCGTGAGGAATAACTCACACCCATGCATTTGTTGCACAGTCGTGACACACACTCATGGCTATGCAACTTTTCCAATATGGCCATAAGACATTTTAATGCTTCATTCTCCATTTCTTTTCATTTTCTTTTCTTCTTCTTGCTTTGAGAAGACAAAGGATTGCGAATCTTTAGAAAATAGCCAAAATTTCATGCTTTTGACTCACTTTACTTTCTTTGCTTCTGAATTGTAACTAAAATCACATATGAGTCAAAGTGAGTATTATGTAATAATTATAAAATCAATTAAGCACATATCACTTGACATATTGAGGACAACGTTTATCATAAGTGGACGGAGGGATTCTACATATGATGACCATGCTCAATCTTACCAATTTTGTCATAAATTGGTCAATAGGAATAGGTGTTTATGAATAAGTAAATTCAATTTGCTTTAAGAATTTAGAAAGTGAATACTTGATTAGCATCATCAAATTCTTTGTATGAAACTTACATGCATCAATAATTATGACTTCCTTTAAGCATTTTCATTATCTCAAAAAATGATGAAAATTTGTCTAAATAAATTTGCATAAATAATTTCACTATACTACTTTCATACCAATAAAAGGATTAAAGTTAAAGAGTCATGTTATTAACCATTTGACATCATAACCTAGCTAAGTAACAAGGAATGTTTATGACATGGTGTTTAATCTTACTTAAAAAGCATAGATGACTTCTCAAACAAGCTTATAATGCTCTTGTTTCATTTAATTTGATGTCTAGTTAATAAGGGTTGTTAATATATTTAAGAGTTGAAGTATTTTTATATGTTTATTTTCCATGTTAAATTAAATTTTGTGGCTCAAGTTGAAGATTTAAAGATCGTGAAGTGAATTGAAATAACTTATATATTGATGGAAGTAGTTGTTTACTTAGCATTTTGATGACTCCTATGATTCGATGAGTGATCGAGAATCTTACTTACTATGTTTGATTTGTTTAAAAAATTTTTAAAATTAGTTTCTATTTGTGATTGAATAATTAAATTTATTTGTTAAGCAAAAGAAAATTCTTAAGCGTGGGGAATTTGATGTATGTTAAATATACATTAAATTTGGCATGAACTTCATAGCATTATGCATAATTTTTGGAAATATTTAAAGGATTTGATACTTGAAATAAGAAATATTTTATTCCATGTATTAGTTTTGACTTTTTAAGTAAAGGAGCAAATTTGGAAAAGAATTGATATGTAATAACTTTGGAAGAAATGAAGAAAAATTCCAGATTATGACGCGTTTATGCCACCTTGTTAGGGTTGTGATCTAATGTGGATCATTTTATTTGTACTTTGCCATCCTACACACCCTCTTGCTTGTGCTTGATCAGTAATAGGGACCATACATGTCTATATATTGTTTCTATTTTAGTAGTGCTATTTTATGAAAAATTGTTATGAAATGTGGCAAAAAGAAATACATTATATATTTGGGTAGTGTTCAGCTAATTCAGGAAAAAAGGATTTAAATTATTAAAGGAGGAGGTAGCATTAAAAGAAGGAGCTTTTAGCTCCAAGAGAGTTTGAAAGAAAAAAAAAAGTGTCACTTAGAAATAATTTTACAATAGCTATTTATTAAAAAAAAAGTTAACCTTTAAAGAATAACAGGAATTTAATAAGATTCAGCAAGGATTCAAGATTCAAGATTCATGATGATGACACCTTTATCTTGTTTTCTTTCTTATTTTTTAATGTTTTTAATAATACCTTATTGAGATATAGATTTAGGTAGGACGGACTATCTAATGTGATATGTTAAATTAGTTAATCCTTGGTTTACTAAATTTCTAGTTTTCATAAGATTATCCATGTTTTTATAATTAACTGGATTGAATTAGTAGAAGATTTAAGTATTTGATTCATACATTAAGATCTAGGTATAAGTTGTATGGTTAGATCATAATATAGAGAGAGAACTATATGATTTTCTTAGGTTATGCCTATCATGAGAATTCATGAAATGAATTAACGCATTATTAGGTTGTCTTAGTTAAAAAGAGATTTCAATTTATTTGATTTAAAAATAGGGTTTTCATTTCTCGAGAGAGAGTGTAACCAAAATTATGTATTATTACTAGTCTAAGAAACTACAATTGTTGACTAAATAAGGGTAAAGTTGAAATGTAGTGAAGGCCTAAAGAATATCTTACCTAGATCTATCTTATTCATATATTACTTTCTTCTTGATTATTGCTTTGTTTTGGTATTTTGAGTAGTTATTTTATTTTCCATTTTCTAATCAATCATAATTGGTAGTCTAGATATCTTAATTTGTGAATAATCAATAGTTAACTTCTAGTCCTCATAGGATCGACCCATACTTACCAATACTAGCTACAAATACACCATACTTTGTAAGTTACAATAATACTTTAACTCTCTTGATAAATTTGATAGATTTCCCAAAGAATTTTTCTTTTCTGGTTAAGAATAAAACTCAAGGGAAGCTACTAAAATCATATACTATGATAAGAGCATAAACATTATCACCTAGACTAGCAACTTGTGCTAGGATAAACAAATCCATATGAAGCAATTATAGAATTCTAATGGAAGTTACTAAATTTTTTCTTTTAAATGAGCTTTTAGATTATTTTCCCATTTGAAAAGATCCACAAACCTTGCCTTCTTAATTTTGACACTTATAAGTCCATCGAAAACTTACTTAGAGATGATGTTGCAAATGAGATTCATACTTAGATGTCAAAGCCTCTTATGCCAAATCCATAAATCTTTACTAATTGGCATTGAAAACTTCATATTTTACTTAGAGAAATCATCTATATCAATTGTATAGCAATTCCATTTTCTTTTACTTAAAAAAAGGTTATTCTATTATCAACAACTCTAAATATAATGCCTAATTTTTTTTGAAAAGTATACTTTTGTCTTTATCACATAATTGGCTCTAACTTAACAAGTTATGCTTTAATCAATTAATTACAAGATCATTATCAATTTAATGGGATCTTCCTTATGAAAATCTTCAATTCTAGTTATCTTACCCATAGCATTGTCTCCAAATATGATAAATCATCCATCTTTTTCTATACAATTTGTAAATGCATCACTAGTCATATGCCTTTAGCATCCACTAATCTATATACAATTTGCTCTTGTTTTTCTTTAAAGGCTTACAAAATAAGGCAATCAATGATTTATAGGTACCTAAATGTACCTGTATCCTTGATTATTAGTCTTTGTCTTCTTTTCAATCCACTTCCTTAAAGGTTTATTGCGCAAACTTTGTTATATGAAATGAAACTTATCAATTTACTTACCACAAAATGGCATACCATGTTATATGAATAATATTATTAGTGATATGATAATGAAACTTTTATTTTGATGAATAAATCCATTCTTTGGTCTGCTATATGTATATGCATAGTGGCATCCCAATTTTGGATATTAAAGGAGTTAATTCTTTTTTTAGGTATTGAAATGTCATAGCATAATTTTGTATGAGATAAGTTCCTTTGATTATACTAGTGCTTATAAATGGTATAAACATTTTTCATAAAATTATACTTATTAAGAGGCATGCTATGAATAGAAGATTGATGTAAAATTATAATTATTATGAGGCCTATTATGAATAGAAGGTTAATGTTTACTTCTAAGTTGATGTTGAGGCCAAATATGAGTAAGATTGTAAGTTATTATATGTGTTTATATAGAAACTATGCTTATCTTACCTTAATAATTATGAGTTCTAGTCCTAAATTAAGAGCCATAAATGAAAGAATGGGGCTTGCTTTATGAGTAAGGCCTAGTTGATGTAGCATATGCATACGAATTATGTGTATGCTTAGATATGGATAAACTAGGCTTATTCATCATTTTATTCAAGGTTTCTTTACTATAAAAATTCTTTTCCTTGACAAATGTAGTTTTGTTATTGGATATATTTATATAGTATTATCTAATCCTATGTTTATTATTTTCACTATTTTGAGCTCTTAGCATGCTTTCAATTTTCTCAATTCCCTTAGCAAATATGGATAAGGAGTCATTAAAATCATTGAACTTCTTTTAAAATGTCTCATTCTCATGTTTTTAATGCACCTAAATTGTTGGACCCCAACTTTGAAGCCCAGCATTCGGAATCAAACAAGGAAGCAGTACTTGCCCTTCATACTAAACCTGTATTAGGACATCAGGCATAACTTTCACTAGAGACCTTAGATTAAGGTGTCCATTTGATGAATAGAAGGACGAATTCAGGATCTACAACTCTCATGAAGACTTAAAGACCAATTTTATCATCTAGAGGATCAAATTTGGACCAGAAGATGTTCTATCCAAAATGAGACGATGCGATGTCATGAGACGATTGCTGACATCATACTGAGACTAATCGGAAAAATGAGTATAATTGTCTGTACAAAATTCAGATTTAGGTATTCTTTAGATTAATATAAAGAGGAATTCAATATCTACAACTCTCATCAAGACCTTAAAGACCAATTCTATCACCTAAAGGATCAAATTTGGACCAAAAGATGTTCTATCCAAAATGAGACGATGCTGACGTCATGAGACGATTACTGACGTCATACTGAGACAAATCGGAAAAATGATTATAACTTTCTGTACAGAATTTAGATTTAGGTGTTATTTAGATGAATAGAAAGAGACTTCAAGATCTACAACTCTTATGAAGACCCTAAAGACCAATTCTATCATCTAGAGGATCAAATTTGGACTAGAAGATGTTCTAGCCAAAATGAGACGATGCTGACGTCATGAGATGATTGCTGATGTCATTTTGAGACGGAAGCAAAACTAAGATGATGTTGACTTCATACTAAGACGCTGATGACGTCATTTTGAGACGGAAGCAAAACTAAGACGATGCTGACGTCATATTAAGACGATGATGACGTCATTTTGAGACGGAAGTAAAACTAAGACGATGCTGACGTCATACCAAGATGATGACGACGTCATTTTGAGACGGAAGCAAAACTAAGACGATGCTGACGTCATTCTAAGACGAATGGACCTTACAATCTCGTAATGCTCGTATCTCCCAACTCCGATATCCAAAATTTATAAACTTTATATCGTTGGAAAGATGGAAAGACCCTCTACAACTTTCCATAAGACTATTTTTACCAATTCTACCTATATCATTCCAAAGTTCCCCCAAAGTCAGTACACAATTCTATCCCTATGGAAAACTTGAAATCTCCAATGTACCCTACGAGATAATAAGCACATCCACACAGAACTTCTTCAATACGAAGTTCATTTTCTAAAACAAAAAAAAAAGTTTGCACATAGCCTCCATTCATAGCCTTAATTACACACCGACATTTCATTAAGTCTTAACCCAAGTTACAAAAATACATTTGATGCTCAATGTGTCAAGTGAACATAAAGCTATTTGACAGTCTAGCCATTTACTTAGTACAAAAGCTAACTATCTCGGAATTTCTTATGCCTTGAAAGGATTGCTAACCTTCACAGTCTGCATCTGAGGAGGGAAGAGTTGGGTGAGCTACACAGCTCAGTGGCTAACATATTTATAGCCATGTCAATTGACCAGAGTCAAATATATGTAGGTATATATATATATATATATATACATCTAGATAGCATCCATACGTTATTCAAGCAATTTAAACATTCATCAAATTTGCTCAATCGTATAGCATTCAATATGCTTCGTGTTTGATCCCTTAGAGATGCATTACACAACAAAC
>JANSVA010432524.1:0-18884 GCA_025504915.1 Erythroxylum reticulatum | reverse complement strand
TAAATTCCTAACTAAACTGAATTAAACCTAAAAATGAAAATAAAAGAAAATTGCTAAAAAAACACATAAAAGAAAGGGATACGAATGAGGTGCCTTCCAATAAGCGCTTATCAAAGGTCATAAGCTTGACCCTTGGCATATGAATATCATCCATTATCGAATGGATGCTTGAGTCCAATAAGAAGCATGTTTAAACTCCATAAGGAACTTGGAGAAACTTCCCTTGAAGTCGACTCTTTATTAGCATGATGCTCTATGATTCCTGATGAGTGAAACTTTATCGCTTCACCATCATACTCTAATGTGCACTCGTCTTTTCGGGCATCACCCTTCTCACACCAGGATGGTCTCTATAAAAGTAATTCCAATGGTTGTGGAGACTCAACATCCTGCTTGTCACCTTTGGTCTTCAGCTAGCTTGCCCACAGCTCGTTCAACTCATATATGATTAGCGGCTTTTCTCCTTCTTGCTTCTCTTCTTCTTTTACCTGTAAACAACTAGGAAAAGGAAACGAAATTTGGTTAGTGATAACATGAACTTCATCACTTACCTTAGGAGGTTACACATCCTTCATCATTTGTCGAGCTGTAATCTCTTCCTCTTCTAACTTTGCTTGCTCTTCCTTCTTTGCCTTGAAAAATCAACTTAGAAAAGGGGGTGGAATCACCATTCTCTACAGATTGTTTTGTGTCATTTCTGGTTGTGAAGGCGCCTTTTGCGTGATTTCTTCTTCTACCTCTCTTCTGGAATTTTTCAAAAACGGTTCCTGCAATTCCTTACCACTCTGTAATGTGATAGCCTTCACACTTTGTTTGGCATTGATCTCTGGATGTGCTGGAAAACTTCCAAAAGTTCATGTTTCCAATCGATTTATGACAGTTGCCATTTAGCTTATTTGATTTTCGATATTCCTTTGTTGATTTTCAATATTTCTTTGGAAGATGTAATTTAATATTTCGGATACTTGCTTCAGTACTTTGCTGAAGTGTCAAAGTGTTAGTGGTTAAAGATTGAATTACATCTTCCAAAGAAGTCTTACCTTCGAAATTGGATGTTGAATTTTGATTTTTCTGAGGCATATATGGTTGTCTAAACTACTGGAATTGAAAAGTGCTCGTTGCTAAACTCATTACGATCTCCTCCAAAGACATCTCATCAACTTGTGGTGGCGATGGTGGCGGTGGAGGCTCTGGCTCGAAGTAGGACTGCTCTTCATAATAGCTTCGGTGGAGAAATGAATTTGTACTTTGTATCTTGCAAAAAGGAACACGTACAAAAAGAATAACCCAAAAATGAGCAAATTTCACATACCTTAGCTTGTTGGTCATCCCTCGGTACTTGTGCGGCTAAGGGTGTGAAATTCGTCACTTGATGGTCAAATCTGAAAGTAGCAACAAATGGAAACTCATTATTATAATGAAGATAATATGAAAAATCAGAATCAAAAGCATACTAATAGTGAGCCATGCTGCTAAAAGATCAAAAAATCAGAAAAGCTGTGAAACTAAAACGAATAGAAGATAAGGTAACCAAGAGCAATGAAACTAAAAACAAAAACAAAAACATCACTAAGAAAATTGTTAAGAAATTCCCCAACAATGGCGACAAAATTTGGTACTGCTGTCACCTGCAACCAAATTCAAAAGAAATCACTTTCGTTAATACAATTTAATGTAGTAGTGGTAAGTAGATATCGTTCCACGACGAATTTTTAACGGTAAAGGTTAGCGAGTTTAAAACTAAAACAAAGTAACGAAAAGGGGGAGACAAATTAAGTAAAAATATAAGAAAATTGAAAATCAAAAGAAATAATTGGATCTAGAAATTGAATGGCAAACACCTTGGTTTTTGGGTCACTGATGATATCACTCTAAAATGGATCATCGATATAAAATTTCAATCATTAATAAACATTCATTGGGGATGTTTTCTCTTAAGTGTAATGACTAGAAACATGTATCCTAGCATTCTTATTTAACAACAACCTAGATGCGATCGTAGTTTTAATTGAATAATAGCTTTATGAATCAAGAAACCAATGAGGAAAAGGAATACATTTATAACATGCTATCAATCAAGCAAATATCTTCTTAGAATTTCCAACTCTAACATAAAGAAGGTAATCCTAATTACTACTTGTAATTAACGAAACTAAATGTCATATTTTATTAATCTAGCTATTGAATGAATTAGTCCCTAGTTGCGAACCTAGAAATCAATCAACTCAATTAGAAAAAGTAATTCAGAAGATATTCAATGTTCATTAACAACATAAACTTTATTGAAACATCTCACATATAATAACGGATAACATGGCTTCCCTCAACCAAGAAAAGGAGTTTAGCTATTCATAACGAAAGTATAAATTAAAGAAAGAACAAGCATATAGTCTCCATCCCTGGTACTTTACTGAAGAATACGAAAATACTAAAAGAAAAAGTGTAGAAAATGTAAAAGATTGAAGAAGAAAAACTCCATAAACGCTAAATATTCTAACTCTAAAACAAGGTTGTCGAGAAAACCAAAAGAAGAAAGTGCACAAAAATGTAAACTACTCCTAAGGGTCTACAAAAACCAGACGAAGAATGCTGGAAATGTAAAGCCATTCCTAATGAAAATCTGCAGAAAAATCTACAGAGAAACTATCCTAAACTAAAGTTGCGTGAACAATAAAAATCCTTCTCTTTTATGCTTTTTCGATCCTTCCTCTCTCTCCTTTTATGTGATATTTAGCAGATAACATATGCCCCCATTTCAGGGGGTCAATTCCCTTGATAATATGGCAATCTGATCTTTAAAGATTGTGAAAATCTCGATTTTGAATCTTGAAAATAGATCTATAGATTGATTTCATCCTTACATGTGCCTACGCTTAGTGACTAAATTGCTGCCAATATGGAATTTCATATTTTCTTTGTTTCTTTTGCATCTTTTTGATTCAATTTCATCTCTAAGGTGTTGAAAATCATCTGAAAACCATTATGAGATAATTCCATTAATTTTGAATAATAATTTCAACACATTAAAGAGAATTAAATACAAAGTAAGCGCAAAATGACAACTTAACATTCTCACACAATGTAAGATGAGATATGAAGACTTACATTAATCCCTTTTATGGTCAGTTGTGTACACATGATATGAGTTATGTACTACGGTATTTACCCTCTTCATTTAACTTGAACATCTTTCATTTAAGAAATACCGTACAAATGATAGTTCAAACATACTCAATGTTTAACTTGAGTTCACTTATCTACTCAAAAAATTGTTCAGAACTCACATCTGATAATGTAAGACTGATATAGTGATTAGTAAATCACTTTGAACCAATTTCCTTACGACATTTATGGTTTAAGTTTCTCGCTCTCAATTATCACCTAGATAATAAACTTTAAACATGTCTCATCTCTAGCGAGCGTAAACACCAGAGGTGATTCCCCATATGAGAGGGCTAATCATCTCATATACATATGATTCATCCTGAAATATATTTATGCAAAAACACATATATTTATGAATTACATGATACATAATGTATAATCTTCATCAAACATTATATCAACAAATATGACGTTATAATAAGTGAACATACACAAATGAAGAATGTTTCCAATTGTACTAAAGTAGGAAACATTCTTCATTTGTTCCCGTTCTTATGGCATTGACGGGAAATTTCTCTTACTAAGGCCTTCATTTTTAGCAATAGGATTATCAACTGGTTTGGAATCTTGCATATGGCGTTCAAGAATTCTTTGAATGTACATCGCTTGTGAAAGCGGTAACAATCTCTTTGATCGATCTCTTGAAATCTTGATCCAAGAATGTATGCCGCTTCACCCATGCCTTTCATTTCAAATTCAGATGATAACCAATATTTGATTTGTGTAAAAAACACACAGTAATTACAAGTAATCAATATATCATCTACGTATAAAGATAAAATTGCGAATTTATCTTTAGATCTTTTAAAATACACACAATGATCTTCACCGATCATTTGAAAATCATACAAAATGATTATGTTATGAAAACAATTATACCATTGTCTTGAAGACTGCTTCAGGCCATAAATTGATTTTAATAATCGACATACTTTATTTTCTTGACCTACCTTGATGAAACCTTTAGGTTATTCCGTATAGATTTCTTCATCTAATTCTCTATTGATGAAAGCAGTTTTTATATCCATTTCATGTAATTCAAGATCCATACTGGCTACTATAGCCAGAATAAAATGGATTGAAGCAAACTTCACAACAAGTGAAAAAGTTTCCTCGTAATCAATTCCCTCCTATTGTGTATATCCTTTTGCTACAAGGTGTGCCTTGTATCTTTTGATAATGCCATAATCTTTTTGCTTTATTTTGAGAACCCACTTGTTTCCAATTCCTTTACGCCCTTCAGGGAGGTTAACCAAGTCCCACATTTGGTTTGAGCTTAAAGAAGCCATTTCTTCTTTCATTACTTTTATCCATTCTTCCTTAATATGGCCAATAAGAGCCTCATTACATTCCTTGGCTCTTCTTCCTCTTGCGAAAAAATCATATTAGTTTCTCCTTCAATCTCAAAACTACGTCGGGGAATGATTCTTGGATTGCTTCATTTTAAATGAGGTTCGTCATAAACAAATTAATGATTGATCTGATTGCTACCACTCGGATAAGTCATTATAGAGAACCTTTATATGGAATTGCTCCCATTTGGCTGAAGTTCCTCATCTTGATTCTTCATAATAGAATCATCTTGATCAAGCGACTCATATAACAATAGATCTTTACCTATTTTGCCTTGCTTAGGAAAATCATTCTCCAAGAATGTTACATCTTGTGATTCAAATTCAGTTACACCTACATTACCTTGTTCACTAATGAACACGTATCCTTTTGAGTGTTCTAAATATCTAATAAAAATACCTTTTCTCCCTCTTGGGCCTAATTTTCCATGTTTGTGAGAGAGATCATGAAAATAGGCTGCACACCCCCAAGGTCTAAGATTTGACACGTCAAGTCTCCTACCAGTCCACAACTCATATGGTGTGCTAGTAACTGATTTCGTGGGCACTCGATTAAGTACATAGATGGATGCTAACAAGGTATCACCCCAAAAACTGATTGGTAAATTTGCTTAGGCCATCATGGACCTAATCAATTCTAATAGCGTCCTATTTCATCTTTCGACGATGTCATTTTATTATGGGGTTCTAGGAATTGTTAATTGCCTTTCTATTCCTTTCTCATCACATAAAGCCTTGAACTTTTTTAATAAGTATTCTTGTCCACGATCAGTTCATAATGCTTTTATGTTCTTATCTAATTGATTATCAATCAAGTTTATGCATTTTATAAAACAATCGAATGCTTTTGATTTATGAGAAATCAAATAAACATGACCATACCGAGTATAGTCATCTATGAAGGTGATGAAATAAACTGTCCCACGTCTAGCCCTTACATTCATTAGACCACAGGTGTCAGCATGAATTAATTACAATGAATATAAAGCTCGTCTTCCCTTTCCAAATGGCTTTCTTGTCATTTTACCAGCTAAACAATGCTCATATATAGGTAAATCTACTTGACTTAGATTACCTAAAAGTGCTTCTTTAGCTAATCGATTTATTCAATTTTGACCAATATGACATAGTCTAGCATGCCAAAAAGTTGCAACATTATTGGAATTACTAGATGTAAATAATAAAAAACTAATATTATTATTTTCCTTTAACACATTCAATACAATAAAACCATCCAATAAAAAACCATCACCATAATAAATAGATCTAAGATACAAATCCATTCCACCGCTGTGGAAATTTATCTTGAAACTAAGTCTAACAAACATCAACACAGATAAAAGATTCCTACAAATCTGTAGAGCAAATAATACTTCATGTAGGATGAGGGGTCATCCTCCATACATGTCTAATTTACATGTGTCAATTCCTTATACAACAACTCTAGAATTGTCACCTACATAAAGTCATCGATTACCATGTGGGAGTTTACGAAACTTAACGAAGGCATCTCTATCCTTCGCTATATGGTTGGTTGCTCTTGAGTCTACAATCAACAAAGGATGTGATTCAGTTAGAAAAATAGAACAAAAAACATTCACAGAACAAATGTTTGTACTATAAAGCTATACCTTCTTAGGCTCGATACAATCTCAAACAAAGTGGCCCTTATTACCACAATTATAGCACTTTACATATTTCATGTTCTTCTTCTTGAAGGGACGCTTTTCCTTTCCCAATCGGTTCCATTTTTTCATCTTGAATTCTCGAGGTGAGTGGTTGAATTTCTCATTCTTCTTCCATTTATATCCACCATGATTTTTATGTTTCTTGTTCATAGCTCCATATGAGCTAGAACTAACTGCATATACCTCAGAAGACATCTTTGAGGCTTCAAGACGCTCTTCCTCTAGATGAGATGCCTGGTAACATCTTCCATTGTCTTGATGATTTCATTATGAGTTAGGTACATCTTCATATGCTGCCAACTCTGAGGTAGTGAAAGAATCACATCTTGTATTTATTGTTCATCAAAAAGCTGATAACCAACATCACGTAACTCACTTACCATGTTGGACATTTTTCTCAGATGCTTTTGCATTGTATCATCTCAGTGCTTCTTATAAGTATAAAACTTAATGGTAAGTGCCCTCACTTTGGTCACTGAAGCATCTCCAAAATGAGCAGTCAGTGCGGACCACATGTCCTTTATAGTTTCAAATTTACAAAACTCACACATGATATCATTATCCATGCTACTCAGCAATGTGATGCGAGCTAAAGAGTTCTTTTTCCACAATGCAAATGCATCACGATCCCTCCTATGTTGAGCTGTAGTTCCCTCCTCAAGAACTTCCATAGTTAGGTTTACTGGTTCAATAGCCTCTTGCTTCTCTAATACATATTGGATTTTCATATTCCAAATTTCATAATTGTCACCATTGAGTTTCTCACCCCTGTTGAGTTCAGCAATAATATTCTTTAAAGCGGTAGCCATGTTGAAACACTAAGTTTCTATAATAAGAAAGAAATATATATGCACGTTAATGTCACATTAATTGTTCATAGAGTAAATAATTTGATCACAATTGCTTGTGAAATCAAAAGTCTACAAAGGCGTTCAATCATCATTCATACAACAATTGAATCTTAATTACTTTACTATAAACGAATTCCTATATAAAATTCATGCAAACATATTACATAAATATCAAGATTTTGTTCTTATAAAACAATATATTGTATTAATTGTTCTACAACCTATGAACAATCTATAGGTTACAAAACCTACGCGGAAATGAGTTCACGAGTTCACGTGAAACAGTTCGTGAAGCTCGATGCACAATAACTTTTACTATTTTCATTGGAAGACCTATAGGATATAAAGTCCTAATCAACTCCCTTTTACGCATTTCTTTAATAAATGTCATCACTAACAAACTATAAATCTTCTCGTTAGGCATATTATTCCAGAGCATTTGTAATAGTTTGCCTTGAGGTTGAGGTAATGCTGCAAGCAAAGTTAGATACTTTACTTCAACATTTGTATACGCTCGACAACCTTCAAAGTATAATTCTTACATCATGTTATTAACTAAAATAACATGTTGTGTTAGACCGTCTCCAGGCATTAAACACGTCAACTAATTTTACATACATACTGCCAATACGTCTTTTTTGTGCCTCACATCGAATAAGCTTAGGCGTCCATTTAATAATAGGCATCTTCCTGAAAACAAATTTTCAAGAATTAGAAGAGTGCACAAAATAACAAATTATTTTGTCTATCACATAGCGAACTCATACTCATATTATGGAAATAATTTAATTCTATTAGCAATTTATTGAACTATTCAAATTATTAATTTATAATCAATTAGAAACTTATTTCTAATCTAATCATATTTAAATATGAATAATTCAAATAAAATTAAAAACTTATTTCTAATGTAAATTATAATTGAACTAATCAATTTATCTTGGTTTAGTTACAAACTAATTTCTAATGAAATTCCTTTCTAATTTCAACTAAACAAATTAGTTTTGAATTTAATTAGAAAACATATGTCTAAATTTAATTAAAAAAATATAATTAGAAAACTTTTTTCTTATTTTGTTGGTTTTAGAAACTTATTTCTAAGTTTATTGTAACTAAACAAATTATTTTACTTATATTAAAAAACTAATTTCTAATGTTTTATATTAATTAAAAACTAATTTAACTAACTTAATTAGTTTGTGTAAATTAGAAAACGTATTTGTGTAAATTCTTTATGTTACATTTAATTTAAAACATATATCCAAAAAAATTATTTGGCAGATGGACCCTTATGAAACTAAAAAATTACATTAAGTATAATAAGACAAAAAAGTAGCCATTTTTCTCAATGCAACTTTTGAGAAAGGCCACGTAATGTAACTCTTGTGAAAGGCCACGTGCCTTCGGGTTGTAGAGAAGGAAGAAGAGTCTTTTTCCTCTTCTTCCTACGTTTCGTTTTCTTCGTTCTTTTTTTAATTTGTTTTTCTTTTGGCTTTTGAAAAAAATAACAAACATCCTAGAGAGAGGAAACGAAAAACAACGTTTTCTATTTTGTTAAGACCACTCATAAAAAACACTAAACAAAAAAACAAAACAAAAAAAAACTTCACTTTTGTTCTTAACGTTGTCATAAGAACCATTCAACTATCATCTTCCCAACGGTCAAGAAAGATGAGAACAATCAAAAATGACATTTTTTATGTTGGATTATTGGTATATCAACAGTTATGATATTCGTAGATATTCATATCAACAATCATGATATTCGTAGATATTCATATCATTATTCACAAATCCAAAATGTAGATTTACGCATGCATATAACGTAAAAAAATTTACCTGCTCTGATACCAATGTTAGAAAACTCAAGATAAAACACAATCACAGAGATCATGTCAAGCAGGATCTATTCATATGCATATAAAACGAAAAATCACATATTTGAAATCTTTGTTGTAGTTCCACCGGTTAAAGAATTGTTGTTACTAGTTTTACTGCGGAGATCTTCTTTTTATTGTGTGAACTTGATGAAATAAAATAAGTCTGGCCTTCGAACCAACCCTAATCCTCTCCTAAATGTTCTCTTGCTCTTTGTCTCCAAGCTAATTCCTATTGCCCCTTCTTCTTTGAACAAGCAAGTTACCTCTCGTATTCGTTCCTCCCTTCCCTGATCTAACATCCTTTTATCCTCTTTTCCCTTGCTCTACATACCTCAAGCCCCTAAGAGATCTTAGAGCCAGGTTGTGGATAATTTTTTACTAAATGATTCCCTCAAGTTCTTTAATCTTTTCTTATTTTACTGTCAATGAAATAGTCCTGTTATTTTATTGAAGAAATTTCATAGTTCATAACTAATTAAACAATGTTTTATATAATGTACAAGTATTTAAATTATAATTACAATCAATTAACTACTAGTTAATACTTAAGTACACATAATTTGATATATTCACAAAATAAAATGTTAAAAATAATTATGCATCTAATTGATTTTTTTTGGAATATCTTAATTATAATTAAGTTTATGATTATAATTAATCATTAAAACTATGCTTATGATTAAAATTTTAAAAATGAAACTTTTCGTATTAAAATTTATAATTATTTTATTTATAAATTTAGTAATTTTACCTTATCTCACAAGTGTAAATTTATGTTCTTTGCACACAGTTACACATCTTGTTTATCTTTGGGAGTCCATTCGTTGTTGGATTTTTGATTTATAAATGGAGGAGGAGACATTTATCAATATATGATAATATTGAACAGTCCTCTAAACACAAAGAAATTTCTTGCCAATTCGATATTCCTAGACATTAAGAAGATAACCAAAAATTCCAAGGACAAATTGGGTCAAGGAGGCTATGGCTCTGTATATAAAGGAAGGCTTCGAAGTGGTTGTCTTGCAGCTATAAATTTTTTGGCAATTATAAAGCTAATGGCCAAGATTTCATCAACGAAGTTGGGACTATTGGAACAATACACCATGTCAATGTGGTGAAACTCATTGGTTTTTGTGTTCAAGGATCAAAGCGTGTTCTTGTTTTTGAGTTCATGCCTAATGGTTCTCTAGATGTTGGCCCCTCGAAATTTTTTTAATGAATAAGCAAGATTAAATTAATTTGGCGTTTTTCTAAATTAAATTGTGTTGGAGTTAATTAGCATGATAATGTGAGTAAGATATCATGTTATAGGTTAAGGGAAATTTCAGAATGATAAGACTTCATGAGGGGCATTGTTGGAACATCAATTAAGTTATAAAGTCTTAAAGCATTGAAGGAAGAGAAAAATGGGAAGAAGGAACTGTAGGCTTGTGTTTTAGAAGACAAAAACGTAGGTAAAGAGGAAGAGAAGAGAGAGAAGATGAAAAATAAGAAAGAAGGGAGAGAGAGTGTCAGTGATTGAGAGAAAAAGGAGAGTTGAGCTAGGTTTTCATTTTACTAAGCCTTCAAGAGGGATTTTGAGAGTTATCAAGGAGGGAAAAAGAAAGAGAAAGATTAGAGCTTCCATTAGAGTCAAGAAATTCATTAATTAATGAAGATTCAAGGTAAGATTATGTTAAATCTTTTGGAGTCTTAGGAAAGTTTTGGTTTTAAGAGTGTAAAAAAGTGCATGGGTTTAAGTATTATAGGATCAATTCATGCATGAGTTTCTTTGAGTTTCCAATTGAAGTTCTTTTTGAATGAGGTTTTGTTAATATTGAAGGAAGGCAAAAGAAGCAAGAGGAGAGACATCCTTAAACAAGCTTTCTAGCAAAGAGATTTAAGGTGGGTTTCGGTTTTATAATTAAGTAATAAGCAATCAATTTTTCTCACAAGAAAATGGAAATAAATGGTTTCAACAACTTCAAAAACATGCATTTATTACTCTTGAATGTTTTGAGAATGTGCTGCATGTTTTGTATATAAATTTTGTTTGACATATGAAAATGGTTTTTGAAAAGATATTAAGCTTAAGAAACCAAGTTTTCGAAATGTGCCTTTTTGGGCAATATGCTTTACCGTTATGACAATACATGTTATGTGGGTTTGTGGTAGTCCCCTAAGTTAAGTCAAGTGCATTTTGAAAAAAAAGGCTTTTCTCGCCTACCCGTTAGTAGCCTGGAGCTCCTTCAAGAACTCTTATAAGTTCACAGCTACGTAAAACCATTATGTGGAAATAAATGTAGTAGTGGTAAATTGTACTTCTTGTGGCTCTTCTTGTTCTTTTTCTTCTTGTACTTGTAAATAACTAGGAAAAGGGACCGAAATTTGGTTAGTGATAATATGAATTGCATCGCTTACCGTAAGAGGTTGCACATCCTCCATCTTTTCTCGAACTGTAATCTCTTCCTCTTCTAACTTTGCTTGTTCTTCCTTCTTTGCCTTGAAAAATCGACTTGGAAAAGAATGCAGAAGCACCTTGTTTTGAACCCCTTTTTGCGTCAATTCAAGTTGTGAAGGTATTATATGCGTAATTTCTTCCTTTTCTTCTCTTCTGGAATTTTTCGGAAGTGGTTCCTGTAGTTCTTTACCACTACGCAATGTGATAGCCTTCGCACTTTCTTTGGGATTGATTTCTAATTGTGCTGGAAAATTTTCAAAATTTTGTACCTCCATTCGATTAACGGTAGCTGCAATTTGACTTAACTGGTTTTCTAAATTCCTTTGTTGATTTTCCAAATTTCGAATACTTGCTTCAGTATTCCGCTGAAACGTCAAAGTGTTAGCGGTCAAAGTTTGCAACATATCTTCCAAAGAAGACTTACCTTCGGCATTTGATGTCATATTCGAATTTTGTAGAGGCATGTACGGTTGTCTAAACAGATGGAATTGAAGCGTGCTCGTCTCCAAACTCATTATGATCTCCTCCAAAGACATCTCAGTAGCTTGTGGTGGCAACGGTGGAGGTGGAGGTGGAGGTGGAGGCTCGAAGTAGGACTACTCTTTATAGTAGCTCGGTGGAGAAGTGAATCCATACTTTGTATCCTGCAAAAAAGAACACGTACAAAAAGAATAACCCAAAAATGAGCAAACTTCACATACCTTAACTTGTTGGTCATCCCTCGGTACTTACGCAGCTAAGGGTGTGAAATCTGTTACTTAATGTTCAAACCTGGAAGTCGCAACAGATGGAAACTCATTATCATAATAAGGATAATATGAAAAATTAGAATCAAAAGCATACTGATAGTGAGCCATGTCGCTAAAAGATTGAAAAATCAGAAAGAGCTGTGAAACTGAAACAAACAGAAGACAATGTAACCAAGAGCAACAAAACTAAAACCAAAAACAAAAACATCACTAAAAAAACCATTAAGAATTCCCCAGTAACGGCGCCAAAATTTGGTACTGCTGTCGCCTGCATCCAAATTCAAAAGAAATTACTTACGTTAATACAAATGAATGTAGTAGTGGTAAGTGGATATATTGTTCTCACGAGGAATTTTTAACGGTAAAGATTAGCGAGTTTAAAACTAAAACAAAGTAACGAAAAGGGGGGTTTGTTTTGATTCACAAAAAATAAAGGAAAAATATAAGAAAAACCACAAATCGAAAGCAATAATTGAATATGAAAAATTAATGGGAAAAAATACCTTAGTTTTGGGTCACAGATGTTATCATGCTATTATGGATCCTCGATATAAAATTGTAATCATTAACAAACATTCATTGGGGAAGTTTCTCTTAAGGGTAATGACTAGAAACATGTATCCTAGCATTCTTATTAAACAATAACCTAGATACGATCATAGGCTTAATTGAATAATAGCATTAAGAATCAAGAACCAATGAGCAAGTGAAATACATGTACGACATGCAATCAATCAAGCAAATATTTTCTTAGAATTTCTAACTCTAACATAGGGAAGTTAATCCTAATTGCTACTTATGATTATCAAAATTGAACGTCATATTTCGTTAATCTAGTGATTGAACCAATTAATCTCTAGTTGCGCACCTAGAAACCAACGAATCCAATTAAAAAGAACAGATCTGAAGATATCCAATGTTTATTAACAACATAAAAAGTATCCGAAACATCTCACCATAATGACATGTAACATGGATCTCCTCAACCAAGATAAGAAAATTAGCTACTCATAATTGAATTGAAAACAAAAGAAATAACAAAGTAATAAGTCTCCATCCCTGGTTCTTTAATGAAAAATACGAAAATACTAAAGGAACAGGTGCAAAAGAACGTAAAAACTGGAAAAGAAAAGATGCAGAAACGAAAATCTATCCTAAAACCTAGTCTAAGCTTTTGTGAATAGTGATCTTCCCTCCTTTTATACTTATCTCTTCCTTATCTTTTCTTGATTCTCTCTAGATAGTACACTCTCCTATTTTCGGTAGATAATCCCCTTGAAAGATGGCAAGATAATCTTTAAAGATTGTGATAAGTTCGAATTTGACTTTTGAAATTTGATATGCAGATTTATTCCATCCTTAGGCGTGCCCACCTTTGGTCACTGAATTGCTGTCAAATTGGAAATTTCGGATTTTCTTCATTCTTTTGCATCTTTTTGATTCCATTTCGTCTCTAAGGTGTTGAAAACCGTCTGTAACAATTATAAGATAATTCCATTAATTTCGGATAATAATTTCAACACATTAACGATAATTAAGCCCAAAATAAGTGCAATTTAATGACTTAACAGTCCTCATGAATAAGACAGTTTAATTAGTAAAAGTCCTGTGGAGAAATCATTCTGCAGAAGAGGCCATGTAGGAGCCCTTGGAAGCCATGAGGGAGAAGTATCTACAACTCTTTAATGACTCAGGTAATAATTTTGAGGACAAAATTCTCTTAAGAGGGGGAGAAATGTTGGCCCCTGGGAATTTTTTTTAATGAATGAGCATGATTAAATTAATTTGGGATTTTGCTAGATTAAATTGTGTTGGAGTTAATTAGCATGTTAATATGAGTAAGATATTATGTTATAGGTTAAGGGAAATTTCAGAATGATAAGACTTCATGAGGGGCATTGTTAGAACATCAATTAAGTTATAAAGTCTTAAAGCATTGAAGGAAGGGCAAAATGGGAAGAAGGAATTGTAGGCTTGTGTTTTAGAAGACAAAAACATCGATGAAGAGGAAGAGAAGAGAGAGAAGACGAAAAATAAGAAAGAAGGGAGAGAGAGTGTCAGTGATTGAGAGAAAAAGGAGAGTTGATCTAGGTTTTAATTTTACTAAGCCTTCAAGAGGGATTTCGAGAGTTATCAAGGAGGGAAAAGGAAAGAGGAAGATTAGAGCTTCCATAGAGTCAAGAAATTCATTAATTGGTGAAGATTCAAGGTAAGCTTATCTTAAATCTTTTGGAGTCTTAGAAAGGTTTTGATTCTAAGAGCGTAGAAAATGCCTGGGTTTAAGTATTCTAGGATCAATTCATGCATGGGTTTCCAATTAGAGTTCTTTTGAATGAAGTTTTGTTAATATTAAAGGGAGGCAAGAAGAGCAAGAGAAGAGACATCCTTGAATAAGCTTTCAAGCAAGGAGATTCAAGGTGGGTTTCTTTTTATAATTGAATAATAAGCCATCAATGTTTCATTCAAGAAATTGGAAATAAATGGTTTCAACTACTTCAAAAATGTGCATTTATTAATCTTTAAATGTTTTGAGAATGTGTTGCATATTTTGCATATAAATTTTGGTTTGACATATGAAATAATTTTTGAAAGGATATCAAGCTTAAGAAACCAAGTTTCCGAAATGTGCCTTTTGGGCAATATGTTTTACAATTATGGAAATACATATTATGTGGGTTTGTGGTGGTCCCCTAAGTTAAGTCAAGTACACTTTGACAAAAAGGCTTCTCTCGCCTACCCGCTAGTGCCGTAGAGCTTCTTATAAGTTCACGGCTATATAAGACCATTATGTAAAAATGCGTAGTATATTCTGTTTTGGATCTACACAAACCATATTGATATTCTTATGTGCTTATGATAAATTGACAAAAAGTGATGCATACATAATTTGCAATAACGTGAATTTCTGCAATGGAAATGGACTTCATAAATAGTTTTGCTTGTTACCAATTATAAAATTGTTAACCACAGGCTTAAGCTCACCCCCTATTTTCCTCCCCCACATTCAGGTGATGAGCAAGATATCGAGTAGACAAGGTTCAAGGCATCACTCTAATTTTTGTATATTTTGTATTTAAAGCCAACCTTGTAAATCAAGGCTTTAGTTGCATTTGAGTAAAGCTTGGTTCAGGTACCCTTTTTATTTTTCGGATTGTAAGATATTAATGTATTTTCGACTTGAAATGCCCACTAAAGCTTTGTAAAACTTCTATTTTGATGTGAATAAAATACATATACATTATGGTTGTTTATGGCATTTCAAGTCTTTATATGAAAATTTCAAGTTTTCATTGGGGTAGGATTTGTGTTTTTGCTTTGGGGGAAAAGCTACTCTAACTAGGCTGATATAGGCAAATGTGCCTTCTGAAAAGTTGTAGGTCTATCTTTTAGCTTTCCAACGGTATATGGTATAGAACTTTCGGACTTCTGGTCGTGAGTTATGGTCCTTAGAAGGGGAGATGCTTAGGAGTATACATTGGTATCGTCTGTGATGACGTCATTCGTCTTAAGAGATGCATCGTCTGTAAAGATGTATCGTCTGTGAAGATGTCATATCGTCTGTGATGACGTTATTCGTCTTAAGAGATGCATTGTCTATAAAGATATATCTTCTGTAAAGACGTATTGTCTGTGATGACGTAATTCTTATTAAGAGATGCATCGTCTGCAAAGATGTATCGTTTATAAAGACGTATCGTCTATGATGACATCATATCGTCTATGATGACAGCATTCGTCTTAAGAGATGCATCGTCCGTAAAGATGTATCGTCTGTAAAGACGTATTGTCTGTGATGACGTCATTCGTCTTAAGAGATGCGTCGTCTGTAAAGATGTATTGCTTGTAAAGACATATCATCTGTGATAACATCATATTGTCTATGATGGTATCATTCATCTTAAGAGATACATCGTCTGTAAAGATGTATCGTCTATAAAGACATATCATCTGTAAAGACGTATCGTCTGTGATGACATCATTCATCTTAAGAGATGCATCTTCTGTAAAGACGTATCGTCTGTGTTGACTTCCTTTCATCTGTGATGATGTCATTCGTCTTAAGAATTGTATCATCTATAAAGACGCTTTGTTTTAAGAGTTGCACCATCTTAAGAGTTGCATCATCTTAAGTTGACTTTGCTTCGACTTAACATGACTCTGCTTCGTCTGTTTTTCCGCTTCATCTGTCTTTCTACTTCGTCTGACTTTTGGCTTCATCTATCTTTTCGCTTCATCTGTCTTTCCGTTTTGTTGTCTTTCCACTTCGTTTGTCTTTTCGCTTCGTCTGTCTTTCTGCTTCATCTGTCATTTTGCTTTGTCTTCTTTCTACCTATGTGACCTAAACTTCTCCTTTTGTACACTATTCGTTTAATACTATTGTTTGCTCCATTTTTGACCCTTCAGACGATAGAATTCGCCTTCAAGGTCTTCATGAAAATTGTAAACCTCAAATTCTTCTTTCAAACCGTCTTAAGATGATATTAATCTAATATCCCAAATGATAATTATGCTAGTTACCTCAAGATAGGTGCAATATGATTGAGGTCAAGACCCTGTTTGACTCTTTCAGCCATAACTTTGTTATGGGATCTCCAAATGAGATAAGTCTTGTCTCTAAATAAATCAGAGACATAGAGCCACAAATATTCTGAATAAGCCAAATTTGAAACTTCAGATTGAGGTTTTCCCAAAATAATCTGTCTTGAAATAGGAGAAGGGTGTTGTTTTGATGTTTGTCCTGGTGTGGGCTCACCACCCTTGTGGAGCATGCATTCAGATGTCACTTAGGATGTCAGGCACGTGAATCACGAGGCGGGGTGCCAACAATGAGCCTTTTGATGCTCCATTATTTAATGGAGAAAAGTTTGTCATCACTTTCATTGATGATTTTTCATATTATGGATATATTTATTTGCTTCATGAAAAATCTCAGTCAATAAATGCTTTAGAAGTATTTATAAATGAGGTAAAAAGGCAATTAGATAGAAAAGTGAAAATTGTTCGATTTGATAGAGGTGGTGAATATTATAGATATAGTGAAAGTGGACAATATCCTAGCCCATTTGCTAAATTTCTTGAAAAGCATGGTACATGTGCTCAATACACAATGTCAGGACCACCACAACAAAATGGTATAGCAGAAAGGCATAATCGTACCTTAATAGATATAGTTAGGAGTATGATGAGTCATTGTTCTCTACCATCATCATTGTGGATCTATGCATTAAAACTACCATGTATTTATTAAATAGGGTTCCTAGTAAAGTAGTTCCGAAGACATCTTTTGAACTATGGACAAGTAGGAAACCTAGTTTAAGACTCCTACATATTTAGAGCTGTCCTGTAGAAGTACAGATATACAATCCACATGAAAGGAAATTGGACTTAAGAACAACCAGTGGTTTTTTCATTGGTTATCCAAAAGGTATATATTTTATTGTCCTAATCATAATATAAGAATTGTTGAAACTGGAAATGCTAGATTTATCAAAAATGAAGAAATTAGTGGGAGTTTAGTGTCACGGAAAGTGAATATTCAAAAAGTTAAAACACAAGTTTTCTTGCCTATAACTTCTTCTCAAGTGTTTGTTCCTAGAGTTGTTGAAAATTTTAACAACTTATAAGAACAACAAATGCATGATCAAGAACTAAAAATACATGACCAAGCTCCAAATAATGAAGTCACCGTTAATGAACCTGTTGTAAATAAGCCATATGAAGTTGCATTAAGAAGATCTCAAAAACAAAAGAGATGGGTAATTTTGGATGATTATGTAGTTTATTTACAAAATGTATAAGGTGATTTAGGTATTGATAATGATCCAGTTTCGTTTTCACAAGCCACTGAAAGTGAAAATTTTAATAAATGGTTAGACGCCATGAAAGAAAAGTTAAAATCTATGGATGACAATCAAGTTTGGGATCTTGTTGAATTACCAAAAGGTTGTAAAAGAGTCAGATGTAAATGGGTCTCCAAGACCAAATGTGACTCTAATGGTAATACTGAGAGACATAAAGCTAGACTTGTCGTCAAAGATTATACTCAAAAGAATGGTGTTGATTATAATGAGACATTTTCTTTTGTTTTTAAAAAAGATTCATTTAGAATTATTATGACAATGGTAGCTTATTATGATTTAGAGCTCCATCAGATGGATGTGAAAATTGCCTTTTTGAATGGAAATTTAGAGGAAGAAATCTATATGAATCAACCTGAGGGTTTCCTAGTTGAAGGAAAACAAAACGTTGTGTGTAAACTTAAGAAATCAATATATGGATTTAAGCAAGCCTCCCGACAATGGTATCTCAAATTTAATGATACCATTACATCTTTTGGTTTTAAAGAAAACACTGTTGATTGGTGTATATATTTGAAGATCAGTGGGAGCAAATTTATAATTCTAGTCCTATATGTTGATGATATCTTACTTGATGCTAATGATCTTGGATTGTTACATGAGACTAAGATGTTTCTCTCTAAAAATTTTGAAATTAAAGATATGGGTGAGGCATCTTATATGATAGGAATTGAATTATTCCATAATTGATCACAAGGAATGTTAGGGCTACCTCAAAAAGCATATATCAAAAAGATTTTAGAGAGATTCAATATGGACAAATGCTCTGCAGGTGTTGTTCCAATTCAAAAAGAAGACAAATTTAGTCTTAAGCAATGCCCAAAGAATGAATTGGAACGTACAAAAATGGAAAGAATTCCTGATGCATCTATTATTGAGAGTTTAATGTATGTTCAAA
>JANSVA010432508.1:0-18885 GCA_025504915.1 Erythroxylum reticulatum | reverse complement strand
AGGACTATTCCTTTTATGCCATACTAGCTTATACCAAAGAGCAGTCTGATTTTGAGGTCTTGATGGGACCCCGCCCTTATGGTTCACGTGTCTGACATCCCAAGTGACATCTGAACGCGTGCTCCATAAGGGTGGCGATCCCCCACTAGGACAAACATCAAAACAACACCCTTCTTTTCTTTCAGGATAGATTTATTTGGGAAAAACCTCAATCTTATAGCAATTAGCATAACTGTCATTTTGGATAATAGATTAATACCATCTTAGGATGGTTTGAAAGAAGACTTCTAGGTCTACAATTTCTATGAAGACCTCGAAGGAAAATTCTATCATCTGAAGAGTCAAAAATGGAGCAGACGATAGCATCAGACGGTCACATAGGCAGAAAGTAGATGGAGCAAAATGATAGACGAATGGTAAAGGCAGACGAAGCGGAAAGACAGAGGAATGCAAAGGCAAACAAAGTAGAAAGATAGACGAAGCAGAAGACAGACGAAGCCAAAAGACAGACGAAGCGGAATGGTCAACTTAAGATGAAACAAAAGTCAATCTAAGATAAATGACATCGTCACAGACGATATGATGTCATCACAGACGATACATCTTTACAGACGATACATCTCTTAAGATGAAGCATCTTTATAGATGATACAACTCTTAAGACGAATGACATCATCACAGACAATATGACGTCATCATAGACGATACGTCTTTATAGGCGATGCATCTTTACAGACGATGCATCTCTTAAGACGAAGTGTTTTTAAAGGCGATACAACTCTTAAGATGAATGACATCATCACAGATGATATAACGTCAATAGATGATACATCTTTACAGACGATGCATCTCTTAAGATGAAGCGTCTTTATAGATGATATAACTCTTAAAACGAATGACATCATCATAGACAATATGATTCATCACAGACGATACAACTCTTAAGACAAATGATGTCATCATAAACGATATGACGTCATCATAAACGATACGTCTTTATAGATGATACCTCTTTATAGACTATGCATCTCTTAAGATGAAGCGTCTTTATAGACGATACAACTCTTAAGATGAATGATGTCATCACAGACGATAGCTCTTTACAGACGATGCATCTTCACACTCCTAAGTATCTCCCCTCTAAGGACCCCAACTTTTAACCCAGATGTCCAATAATTCTAGGCTAAATATATATCATTAGAAAACTAAAGGAAAGCCCTCCAACTTCCTAGAAGGAACACTTGCCCAAATGAGCCTGGATTAATTTAGACCTTCCTTGAAGTCCGAACAGGAACTTTTCCCTTATGGAAACTTAAAAATGCAATGTAAAAACTTGAAAGAGAGTCATGATAAAAAATGCAATTATATTCCATTTACATCAAAAGATAAGAGTCTTACAAAGCTTTAGTGGGCATTTCAAGCCACAAATACATTAATATCATAAGGGAGGAAAAGGGGGGTGAGCTTAAGCCCGTGGGTAACAATTTATAATTGTTAATGAGCAAAACCATTTATGAAGTCCTTTCTAATGCAGAAATTTACGTTATTGCAAATTATGTATGCATCACTTTTGGCAATTTATCATAAGCACATAAACATCAAAATGGTTCAGGTGGATCCAAAACAGAACGTACTACGTAATTCCACATGATGGTCTTAAGTAGCCGTGAACTTATGGGAGTACTTGAAGGAGCCCTAGGCCACTAATGAGCAGGCGGGAGAAGCCTTTTGTCAAAGTGCACTTGACTTAACTTAGGGGACCACCACAAACCCACATAACATGTATTTCCATAACTGTAAAACATATTGCCTAAAAGGCACATTTTGGGAACTTGGTTTCTTAAACTTGATATCTTTTCAAAAATTATCTTCATATGTCAAACAAAATTTATATGCAAAACATGCAGCACATTCTCAAAACATTTAAAGAGTAACAAATGCACGTTTTTGAAGTAGTTGAAACCATTTATTTCCATCTTTTTGAAAGAAATGTTGATGGTTTATTATTCAACTATAAAAAGTAACCCACCTTGAATCTCCTTGCATGAAAGCTTGTTCAAGAATGTCTCTCCTCTTGCTCCTCTTGCCTCCCTTCAATATTAACAAAACCTCATTCAAAAGAACTCTAATTGGAAACTCAAAGAAACCCATGCATGAATTGATCCTAGAATACTTAAACCCATGCATTTTCTATGCTCTTAGAACCAAAACCTTTCTAAGACTCCAAAAGATTTAACATAAGCTTACCTTGAATCTTCACCAATTAATGAATTTCTTGACTCTAATGGAAGCTTTAATCTTCCTCTTTCTATTTCCCTCCTTGAAAACACTCAGAATCTCTCTTGAGGCTTAGTAAAATTAAAACCTAGCTCAACTCTCCTTTTTCTCTCTATCACCAACACTCTCTCTCAATTCCTTCTTCCCATTTTACCCTTTATTCAATGCTTTAAGACTTTATAACTTAATTGATGTTCCAACAATGCCCCTTATGAAATCTTATCATTCTGGCACTTTATTTCCCTTAACCTATAACATAATATCTTACTCACATTAGTATGCTAACTAACTCCAACACAATTTAATATAGTAAAACCCCAAATTAATTTAATCATGCTCATTCATCAAAAAAATTTCCCAGGGGCCAACAGGTCTCATGAAAGTGTAGGCAGAAGCATTTGTATACTTCTTTGATGAGCTAACTAGCCATTCCAAACTATCCTCTCGTGAAGAAGCTGGCTAGTATTGCAAAGGATTAAGATTACTAATGATCCGAACTGTTGTCTCTTGCCAGCACCATTCATTATTCCTGATTACTTCAAACACTCTTGTAGTCATAGGAAGCTCTGACCTATTAATAACTCTAGGAGTAGAGTGAGCCATCAAGATACCTCTTGGATGCCAAGGATCCTGCTATAAGAAAGTAGAATTTCCATTTCCTATTTTAAATCTGAATTGGTTCCCAATTTGATCCCTAACATACAAAATCTTCCTCCAACTCTAGGAACTACAGTTGTTAGGAAGGGTATTTCAGAAAATTTTCCTTTTCAGAATAAAAATGTGTACCTACCTAACCCACAAAGCTTCCCTATCATTAAACAGAAACCAAATTATTTTCCCTATCAGTATATTATTCCAAGTAGACAGATGCTTAATACCTAGATCACCCTCTCTTTTGGAATTGAAAATGTCATTCCATTTAACCTTAGCATGAGCTTTTTTCTCCACCTTTCTAGGTCACAAAAAATTCCTAAGTTTTGTCTCTACTTCCTTAATAATAGAGGCTGGGAGAATGAAGAGACTAGACCAGTACACATGAAAAGTGGAAAGGATTGAAATAACTAATTGCAGTCTACTAGCATAAGAGAGATTTTTATGAGTCCATTTGTTAACTCTTGCATCAATTTTATCCAACAAGGATAGACAATCCCTTTAGAAAACTGACCTATTAGAAGAGGAACTCTCAAGTATTGAATGGGAAGGTGACCTCTTTTAAGACCCAAAATAAATTCTATTTGATGGGTCATCTGGTCCATTTCTAGAGATAAAAAGAATTGACTCTTGCAAAGGTTCATTTCCATACCAGATAAATTTTAAAAGGTGCTTAAGCATTTAAGTAAGGTATGGGCTGAGGACAAATCACCATAACAAAATAGTAAGAGATCATCAGCAAACAAGAGATGGTTGAGTTTAAGGGCTTTACATCTCTAGTGGTATTTAAAGGAAGTATTGCCATCTATACAAGCTTTCAGGCTGCTTGAGAATACCTTCATAAAAATAATACAGAGAAAAGGAGATGATGGGTCCCCATATCTTAAACTTGACTTTCCTGAAAAGAATTTTGTTAGGGACCCATTGATCAAAGTAGCATACGAAGGTGAGGTAATACACTCTCTTATCCAATCAATGAACGTAAGAGGACAACCTACAGCTACTAGCACATTCAGGAGGAAATCCCAATGGATTGAGTCATAGGCCTTTTGTAAATCCACTTTAAAAGCACATCTCTTATGGTTATTAGCTAGATGGTAATTCTTGAAAATCTCTTGTTCCAACAAGATATTATCCCTTATTCGATGATTCTTAACGAAAGAACTTTGGTTTGGGTTGATAATGTGAGGGAGTACCTGTCTAAGCCTATTATCCATGATTTTTGCAATCACCTTATAAATCATGTTATAGCATGAGATTGGCCTATAATTAGCTACTGTAGAAGGATTATCTTTCTTAGGAACAAGAGAGATGAAAGTAGAGTTAATCTCTTTGAGTAATCTCCTATGACGGAAAAGTCTTAAATAGCCCACATAATTTCCTCCCCTTTTATATGCCATGTATGTTTAAAGAAAACCCCCCATTAAACCCATCTGACCCAGGAGCCTTATTCAGGTTAAAAGAATTGAAAGCATCCCTAATCTCTTGTGCTGAGACTTTAGTTATGAATTTGTTTAAGAGAGTTTCAAAGATCATATTAGGGAAAAGATTTTCCACAAAATCATTAGAAGGAAGAAGGTCCTTTTTATTCCTCATAATGCTTTGAAAGAAACTTAGGAACTGGTCTTGAATCTCTTCTACATCGACAATTCTATTGCCATTTCACCTATTAAAGAGTGAATGTTGTTTCTATTCCTATTTGATAATATAGAATTATAAAAGAATTTGGTGTTTCTATACCCCTCTTTGAGTTATTTGATATAGGAAGATTGTTTATAGAAAGATTCCTGATCATCTAAGGCTTTAATTAAATTATTTATGGCCTCAGTTTCCTTGTCAACCAAGTGGGGACAACTAGGAAAATGTCTCTTTTGATCTTGTATATTGTTAAGAACTGTTTAACAATTCTCAACTCTAGCATTCACATTTCATATCTGACCAGAATTAAGCAATTTGAGTGCTTTTCCCACCAGTTTAAGCTTGACACTACACAAAATATAGGAGTTCCTTAGGCTTGAGTATTCTAAGCCTCTTCTAATATCTGGAGAAAGTTTGGTTGTGAGACTAGGAAGTTTGCAAACTTAAAAGGAGAAGGTCTCTTCGGCATATTTACTAAGGATCTAATAAATATTGGGGAATGATCTGAAATGTTAGGATTATGGATAACCCCATAAGATCTAGGAAACCTAGAACTCCTGGCAGTATTGAGAAAGGCTCTATTTAGCTTCCTAGCAATAAAGAGCTCACCACATTGTTTGTTGGTCAACGTAAAACTAGGACCAGTAGAATTCTAGAATTTAAATCATATAATGTACAATCCTCAACACACTACCTAAAATCACTCATACCATTAATAGCTGAGGGACTTATTGGTTCAGCCTCATGAGAAAATATAATAGCATTAAAGTCCCCCGCTATAATCCAAAGATGATTTCCTACTGAGTATTTTATATTGGACAAGGCAGACCAGAGGTTCTTTCTATGATTGTAATTATTTGACCCATAAACATATGTTACATAAAAGACTGAAGAGCTCTTTATAGGAGTTACCTCCAAGTGGATCAGTTGATCACTAGTGATTTTAGGAGTACAAAGTAAACAATCTAGATTCTAAGCTATCACTAACCTAGCATTAGAAGCTTTCTCTAAATTACTATAAGAAAGCCATCTAGGAAACAAGGAGGAGCACATATTATTTAAAAAAGGGAGTGACTTAATCCTAGATTCAATCAAGACAATAAAATAAACCGGAAATCTCTTAAGCAAAGCATTCACAGCTAATTACTTTTTAGAGTTATTAAGACCCCCAGCATTCCAAAAAAACTAAATCCATAACAGAAAAAGGTACAACAAACCTATTTCTTTTGTTTCCTCCTAGATTTCCTACTCTTTCTAACAATAAAATACCCCTCTTCCCCATCCATAATACCCGGACTTTGTGCATCAATTACAAGAACCAAATCAGATTTAGAAGGGGAAAGGTTGTTACCTACTTGACTCACAGCTAGGAGGTCAGCATCCTCGAGGTTTCCCTTTGGATCATCTAGCTCCTGTTGAGCCTTGCTTGGTTCAATTAAACTTCCAGAAGGGTTGCTTTCCTTGTCACTCTCAATTTCCATTTCAAGAGGTTGATCATTTTGTAGGGTTCCTTTTCCCTCACTTTATTCAATTGGGATTCCAGAAGCTATACTCTCTTTGTGAATTTGTTATGTCTTTTCGGAGACTAGCACCTTTCCATTCTTCTGTTGATGGTTTAAACTTATTGGTATGGATTCCTTCCCCTTTTCTAACTCTTATTGTAAACTAGTCTCAAATAGTCGCCCAGTAGGAGTCCATTCTTTCTTCTGTAAATGATGCTCAGGCCTTCATTCATATTCAATATGTATTTCCTTGAAGGTTATTTCCCCTTCTTCATTATAAGTGGCTAACTAAAAAGATGAAGGCTAACTTTTTCCCAAATTTATCTCCACACACATTCTGGCATACACAATCCTGGACATCTTTGCTATCTATGTATCCATTAGAAGTGGGTAACCAACTGAACTAGCTATTCTACCTAGCCCTTCAGTATTTCAGTATTCCATCGGAATGCTAGGCTTTATACATGTTATTATACCGATATATTTATAACGGTTAATCTATTATGGGTAAGTGATGTAGAACCATCTCTGTAAATAGTAGTTAACCAGTCACAAGTAAGGAATGTAGAATCAGCTTCGTAACTACCGGTCTATAGAAGTAATTTCTATTATAACTCTTATTCTCAATCCTATAAATCAAGTTTGGAATGTATCTACAAATAATTATTCAAAAATTACCTTATCTAATAAATAAAACAGGAGAAGAATTATTCTTAATAAAACAACATGATAATCCAGTAGCTTATAATCTAGGAGGTGTTATTTCAATAGTAAAAGAAGTATTATCACAAAAATTCTTAGAAGTAAAATTATATAAATCATTAAGACATAAAGATATTCATCTATGTTGTTCTAAATGTTTAGAAGTACCTGAACACTATGGATGTGACTCTTTTACCTATCAAAAACAAAGAAAACATAAATATAACAAATATAAATGGAAAAAATATCCCAAAAATAAGTATAAGAAATACCCATTTAAACCTTATTCTAAATAAAGAAAACAAGTCTTTAACATATGAACTTATAAAACCTATTACTGATCAAGATGAAATAATTTATGGTAATGAATCTGATCAACAAAAGATATTTATGGATGAACCAAATTCTGAATGTAACATCCCGTTACCCATGTTAAGGCTAGAATAGTAAATATGAGAGATTGTTGAGAGATTAGAAAATGCATTTTATGTTCATGCATAATATGACATACACATTCATGTGAATATAGATATTTGTACACATGAAAATGATTATACATGCATTCATTAACATTCTAGGTATAATTAAATTATATATGTGGAATGTGATTTTATTGAGAATTGTGGTTTATTTGTATTGAAAATTGATTTGGAGAGTGCATTTGTTGATTTACAAGTTTTGGGTAATTTTAGGAAAATTTTCCAAAATTGTTGGATATTATTGAATTAGGAAAAAAATGCCACTTAGAAAGTAAATTAATGAATGGAAATATAAATAAAAATCAAATGATATTGAAGAATTTTTCTGTAGATGAATTTAGAATTTATGAGAAGATGATATTGAAAATTTTAGAGATAATTGGAATAAAAACATGGGAGTTATGGGACTAGTTCAATAAGACCTTAGTTAAAGCCTTAGAAGTTAGATAAGTGGCAAGTGTCAATTATCTAGTTCAAGTTTCATTATACAATTACATTTTAAATGACCAAGTCACATTTCTTCTATCCTTGTAAGACCAAGTCATTCTTTTTTCTCTTGTCTTATTTCCTTCTTCGTGGCTTTCTTCTCTAAGCTTCATCTTCTTCACGGTTTTCTCACCAAAGTCACACATTGCTTTCATCTATCTTTTACTACTCCCATTTTTTTATCTCTTTCTTTTGCTACAAGAAAACCTAACCCAATCCACCTTTAAGATGATGTATGTGGGTTGGAAGAGAATTAGGTCTTCTTGGAGTTTTTGAAGAAATTGAAGCTTTAACAAGTAAGTTATGCTTTAAATATCATAGGTATGGTTAAATAAAGCTAGAATGATGAGTAAATTAAGAGTGATGACTTGATATTTTGCAATGTGTATATATGTGTTGTGGGTGATGAATAGTTGATGTAAATGTCTTGCATTTGTATATGTATGATGAGAAATATTTCATAAATTTTTTAGAGATGTTTTAGAGGTAGAATAATCATCATAATCGTGTTAGGATGAGTGCAGAAAATTGACAATGAATGGTATATGCACATGTTCTGTTTTGACTTAATGATCAAATATAGATCATGAATTGGTTTGTTAATTATATTGATTTAAAATGGAGTTGAGAATTAAGAGTAATGAAGTAGGAAAAGTGATCTTTGTACAAGTTGTGTTAGGTGTAAAATCTGGAAAATTAGAAGATGAGTGCTGGACAATGTAGCTGTAACATATTCACTGATTATGCTTCTGTGTTCTAGACATAACTTGTTTTGTAGTTATCCAAATGAGATGATTCTTAATTTTTATTAAACTATAGACATAAGGTTACATTTTTTATGAAGAAATATATTTTAAATTATGTCCTTAAGAGCCTCAAAATTAGACATGAAGTTGATAATTGGGTACAGCAAATTGGTGGATGAATGTATATATTTGTGTTCTGTTTTGAGATTATCATAATATGTTCTATTTTGAATGTTTATGATCAATTATGGAATATGAATTATGTAATATGATGCTAAAAAGAAATTTTGAGAAGAAAATTAAGAATATGTAGGGAATAAATATGCAGAAAAATGAAAGTGCAGAAAACATGAAGAACATGCGTGAATTTTTCTGTTTTAATGTTTGAGTTTTAATCTGGGATTTTGGCTTTGTTTCTAGATGATTTGAGTTAAATGGAAGTCAAAAATTGGTTATATATAAATTATAAATTTTATATTGAGAAAAAGAAAAGAAGAAGATGAACAAAATGCAGAAAAATGAAGGAAAGTGCAGGAAATGAAGAACATGCGTGGAGAATTTTCTGGTTTTTGATATTTGGTGATAATTATGGTTTTAAATTTGTTTAAGAATAAGTTTAGCTGAATGGGATTTGAAATGGTGAAATGAAAATGGGGAATGTACAAAAAAATTATGATCTTCTAAAATCATTTGGGAGAGATTGAGTGATAAATTTGGGATGAAAATGATGAACAATTCTGGAAAATTGACGAATGGAGTATTTTCATTAAACATGCTTTGGTATTAATGTAATATATTGATTTGTAGTTATCTAAATGGAATGATTATTGATTTATATTAAACAAGAGACATAGGGATACAAGTTTTCTGAAGAAATCGAATTTTAATTCTATCTCTAGAATTCTAGAATCTGACTTGAAGTTGAGCTACAAGTTTTCTGAAGAAATCGAATTTTAATTCTATCTCTAGAATTCTAGAATCTGACTTGAAGTTGAGCACAAAATATTGTTTCAGTTTAAGAATAGTCAAAATTATTTGTAGTATAACTTTTGGAGTACTGAATCAAATTAAATGATCTTGGTGTCATTAGAAACTTAAGACAATGGGGAATATTTTTCTAGAAGAAATTGTTGCCAAATTACTTCATTTCCATTTTCATATTGATCATGCACTATAGACTCGAAAGTGTGTTTCAGGAAAAATCTGAATTGACGAAATGAGTTATGAATTTCGATTTTAATGGTTCTATTGTGGCATAAACCATAAGTATAAATGATACTTATGTGATTTTGGAAATATGAATGTTTACATGATGAGAATAATAGAGCAATACCCGTGATTGTCATGAACATGCATTTTGCATATTTGATATACATGCATGTGCATTAACAAACACTTATAATTATGCAAAAATGTGATAAGTGTATATTGCTTAATATAGAGGAGAAAGTGGAATGTCAACATCCAGACATTGCCAGAATTTCGAGGCAATAGCTTTGGGAGAAATCTTTGAGTAACCTAGACGGTTTCTCTCAATTAATTGTTTGCTTTAAAATAAGTTTTGAATGATGATATGAATATGATTTGATTATGTTGATGCTGGACAATGAAGGTCCGAGACTTGATGCATGAATGTGATATTAAAGTGATACTTATACGTGAATGTGACGTAATAAGTGCTTCTTCACATGATTTTTTGAATATGAGAGATGCATTCCATACATGAATGCATGATCAGATAAAGAGAGTTGTGACCTGAGTAGTCATTGAAAATGAGCTTAAAGCTCTAAATGTGATTAAGAGCCAAAGGTTTACTATGACAAAGAGCCCTGTATCTCCAACGGATAAGGGACAGTATAAATGAGCCCGATATTCACAATAGATATGGGATAGTTTAAGCACTCGATTACAACAATGTAATAATTGGAAAAGAGTCAAATGATCATTTCATATAAATTTTAATAACTATATTTGATTGTTTGAAATCAAAAATGTCTTACCCTTAAGTGAGAATGTTATATGTGATAATTTAGGAAAATTGGAAAGATGTGAATTATATGTTATATGTGTGATGTGTTGCATCAATTGAGTGAAACATCGATGATGGTTACCTCATTGAGTTCGTAAAACTCACCAAAATTGCAACATTGATTTTTTTAGGACCGACAGCCAACGTTAGCTACTAAGAGATGCTACAAGAAGTATAGTCTTGTACTTTTGGGGAAAAAGAAGAAATGGCTCAACAGCTGAGATTGCAAGATTAGATAGATCTTTTGTGTATTTCCTCTTTCATGTAGTTTATTTCGTATTAGGATATGATGATGTTCACACTCGGATGATATTGAAAACTATCAATGTAAATATTTGGTTTTATGAAATCAAAGGAGAAATTTAGGTTTTAAATTATGATGCTTTTCATTATGATGTCTTATAAGAAAATAAAGAATGATGATGTCATATTAAGTGACTGTTATGATTGAACATAGCGCACCATTATCATATGTTATGTACTAGAATGTCCTTAGGGTGTTCCGATTCGTATTTTATGATAGTGGGTTTACATTTTGGTCTAAAAGCATAGTTTGGCATCCATAGGGACATAGTAATTTTAAGCAAGAAATATCTTGACAATTGTAGTTGATGATTGAAGTTATTGTTTATTATAGGTCGTCTGCCATAGGTGATCAAGTGGAACAGTCAACTGACCTAGGATATATAGGAGCCAATAAAGAGTCTTCGGTACCTTGACCAGAGGAGACGTCTCCTAAAGTTCCCGAGAGAAGGGAGAGGAGGTATGATAGGCTGCGGAAGCAGGGGATGTGGACTTCTATGGAAGTACAGACCCAGCGGAGGCCGAGGGATGGCTAGAAAGGATAGAGAGAGTTTTCGATCAGATGGACAGCGAGTCGGATGAGAAGTTCAACTATGCAATGCCCTTACTGCAAGGCCCAACTTACCAGTGGTGGAAGACTATCCCAGGCAGTACCACCCAGGCATTTCAACTTGAAATGGGAAGACTTCCTGAGGGTCTTCAAGGAGAACTACATGCCCAAAATCTACTTTGACAGGAAGATGAAAGAGTTCTTGGATCTTAAGCAAGGTAGGATGTCAGTGGCAGAGTATGAGATTAGGTTCAATGAGTTGATGGGATATGCTATTGCTTTGATTCCTACCAAAGAAGATAAATGTAGAAGATTCGAAGATGATCTAAACATAGAGATCAGGACAAAACTAGCGATCTCCAACCTAAGTAGTTTCATTGAGTGAAGAGCTGCTTCGATCAGAATTGAGCAACTACTAAGAGAAGGAGTGGGCAAGGGTCCAGATTTTAGAGGTCTAATGAAATTTAGAGTAGTTCTAGCAGAAGAACCAGTAATCACTAGAACTGAGCTTTAGACTACCGGCTGGATCAAGATAGTCGGGATTCAGACAGAGGGGTGGTTTTTGGAAGAGGTATAGCATAGAATTAGTTGCCCCTTTGTGAGCACTGTGGGAGGCATGGTGGTAAGTGTTAGAGATTGTTTGGAGTTTGCCTTAGATGAGGATCCTTTGACAACCAAATTAGAGATTATCCTACTATTATGGGAACTTAATCTGCTATGAGTGGGAGATCAAGGAGTAAGGCTACAATCTAGCAGAGTCGAAGTAGTGAGACTGGACAAAAATATTGTGGGAGAGGCAGAGTGAACTCTAGGAGTCCTTCTATCAGGACTAAGGTGCAGGGTAGCCGATCGCATTCTCAAGCCCAAACATATACCATGACTAGGTAGGAGCCTCAGGACTCTCCGGATGCCATTGCAGGTGCGCTACTTATTTATGATCGTGAAGCATTTGCATTTCTAGATCCAAGATCTACGCATTTCTTTCTCACACCACATCCAGCATCTAGGCTACATTGTGATAAAGAGTTGTTATAACATGTATTAGAGGTGAGTACACCAATAGGTAGTCCCACAGTTATAGGTGACGTCTGCAAGAGATTATACTACTACTGAGAGACATAGATATTATCCTAGGCATAGATTGCCTCACTACTCATAGGGCTATCATGAACTATTATACTAATCAGGTAGTACTAGAATCTTCTAGTCAGTCGAGACGAGTTTTCAGAGGAATTAGTCAAGTAGTGCCAACTAGGTTGATATCATTTGTGAGAGCATTGAGGATGATGCAAGGTGGATGTGAGGCCTAACTGGCCCACATCATTGATACTCGAGCTGAGTAAAATGTGCAGGACATTCCGGTGGTTATAGAATTCTTGGATGTGTTTCCCGCTGAGCTATCTGGTTTACCTCCAGATTGGAAGATGAAGTTTACAATTGATTTAGTTCCAGGTATGGCTCCTATATCCATTCCTCCGTATAGGATGGCCCCTATGGAATTAAAGGAGTAGGGAGCTCCAGATTTATTTGTAAAGAAGAAATATGGGACTTTGAGGTTATACATCGATTATAGGTAACTGAATTGGGTGACAGTGAAGAAAAAGTACCTATTGCCTAGAATTGATGGTTTGCTTTATCAGTTACAAGGAGCTCAGGTATTCACTAATCTATATTTGAGATCAGGGTACTATCAGCTGAAGATAGCAGAGGTTGATGTACCTAAAAGTGTATTTAGAAGCAGGTATGGACACTTCGAGTTTTTAGCAATGCCGTTTGGGCTAATTAATATCTCGACAGCATTTATGGCCTTGATAAATAAGGCATTTTAGCCCTACCTAGACCACTTTGTAGTAGTGTTTATCGATGACATTTTGGTGTATTCAAATAATATAAAAGAGAATGCCAGATATTTAAAGGTAGTACTACAGATTAAGAGGGAGAAACAACTATATGCCAAATTCAATAAATGTGAATTTTGGTTGGATCAAGTAGTGTTTCTGGGACATATAGCGACTGGAGAAGGCATACGAGTGGATCCAAGGAACATAGAGATAGTCATAAATTAGGGAGCTCCGAGAAATGTGTTTGAAATCCAAAGCTTCTTAGGATTGGTCGGATATCACCGGAGGTTTGTCGAGTGGTTTTCTTTGATCTCAGCCCCTTTGACAAAACTTCTGAGGAAGAATGTAGTATTCAAATGGAATGAGGAATGTCAAAAGAGCTTTGAGGAGCTAAAGCCTCAGTTGACTATGGCATCGGTGTTAACTATTCCATCAGCAACTAGAGGATATGTGGTATATATTAATGCTTCGCATCAAGGATTGGGATGTGTATTGATGCAGTATGGTAAGGTAATAGCCTATGCATCGAGACACCTAAGGTCTCATGAGATTAACTATCTGGTACATAAGTTGGAGCTTACTGCAATTATCTTTGCTTTAAAAATATAGAGGCACTATTTATATGGAGAGACATTCCAGATTTAGACTGATCATAAGAGCTTGAAATATCTACTGAGTTAGAAGGAATTGAACATGAGATAAGGAAGATAGATTGAGTTATTAAAAGACTATGAATGTAAAATTGAGTATCATTTGGGGAAAGCTAATGTGGCGGCTGATGCTTTGAGCAGAAAGTCTAATACTAATGTAACTCAGATTTAGTTATCGAGGTTACCAAACTTGATTCATTTAAGAGCTCTTAATTTGGAATTGAATCTGGAGCAAGATGAGACATTGATTGCTACACTAAAGTTGAGACCGATGCTACAAGATAGAATTAGAAAAGTACAAAGGAAAGATCCTAATATAGTGAGGCTTATAAATAAAGTGAAGATGAGTCTGGATTCTGATTTTGAGTTAAGGGATGAGACATTGTGGTTAAAAAAGAGGTTGTGTGTGCCTAATGTGGATGATCTGAGGAAAGAAATTCTAGAGGAAACTCATATGGCTGCCTATGCTATGCATCGTGGTACTGCCAAGATGTATAACAAGTTAAAGCAGCATTTCTGGTGGCCCGGATGAAGAAGCAAGTGGCAAAGTATGTTTTTAAGTGTATGACATGCTAGCAGGTTAAGGCTGAGCATCAGTCTCTTGTAGGGAAGTCGGCTCATTTCTTACCAGTGAGAGAGAATAACTTATAAGATTAGTTGGCCCGAAGATATGTGAATGAAGTTGTTAGACTATATCGGGTTCTAGTTTCCATTGTATCCGACAGGGATCCCATATTTACTTTGACATTCTAGAAGAGCTTGCAGTCTGCTATAGGTACTAAGTTAAACTTCAGTACTACATTTCATCCTTAAACAGATGGAAAAAGTGAGAGGATAATAAAGACTGTTGAGAATATACTCAGAGCTTATGTATTGGATTTTCAAAGAGCTTGGGATCAATATATAGCACTGATAGAATTTGCTTACAATAACCACTAGCACAGTAGTATCGGAATGGCACCGTATGAGGCAATGTATAGCAGAAAATGTCGGTCATCACTATTAGGATGAAGAGGGATTAAGAATGGTTCAAGGCCCAGAATTGATTCAAGATACCTTGGACAAGGTGAAATTGATTAGAAGCTAAATTAAAATGGCTCAAGATAGACAAAAGAGTTATGTAGATCAACATCGGCAGGATATGGAATACACTGTAAGAGACAAAGTGTTCCTAAGAGTGTCACCTAGGAGAGGAGTATTGAGATTCGGTAAAAAGGGCAAGTTGAGCCCTAGGTACGTTGGTCTTTATGAGATCATTGAGAGGATAGGACCTTTGGCATATAAGTTAACTTTACCAAATGAAATGTCTCAATTACATAATGTGTTTCATGTGAGTATGCTCCGAAGATACCGATCGGATTTCACACATATGATACTGGATCAAGAGATTGAGGTTGCTAGTAACCTAAGTTATGTTGAGGAGCCGATCAGATAGTGCGATCTCAAATCAAGCAGTTGAGGAATCGAGTAATTCCACTGGTGAAAGACCTTTGGAGGAATCACTCGATAGAGGAAGCCACTTGGGAAATGGAGGAGCATATGAGGAGACAATATCCCTAATTGTTTGAACAATTAGGTAAGAATTTCGATGACAAAATTTCTTTTAAGGAGGGGAGAGTTGTAACATCTCGTTACCCATGTTAAGGCTAGAATAGTAAATATGAGTGACTATTGAGAGATTAGAGAATGCATTTCATGTTCATGCATAATATGACATGCATATACACGTGAATATAGATATTTTTGCACATGAAAATGATTGTACATGCATTCATTGACATTCCAGGTATAATTGAAATATATATGTCGAATGTTATTTTATTGGGAATTGTGGTTTATTTATGTTGAAAATTGATTTGGAGAGTGTACTTGTTGATTTAGAATTTTTGGAAAAATTTAGGAAAAATTTCCAAAATTGTTGGATATTATTAAATGAGCAAAAAAATGCAACTTGGGAAGTAAATTGATGAATGGAAATAGAAATAAAAATCAAATGATATTGAAAAATTTTTTTATAGATGACTTTAGAATTTGTGAGAAGACGATATTGAAAATTTTAAAGATAATTGGAATAAAAAGATGGGATTTATGGGACTACTCCCATTTTGTTGTCTCTTTCTTTTGCTACAAGAAAACCTGACCTAATCAACCTTTAAGATGATGTATTTGGGTTGTATGAGAATTAGGGTTTCTTGGAGTTTTTGAAGAAATCGATGGTTTCACAAGTAAGTTTGCTTTAAATATCACGGGTATGGTTAAATGAAGCTAGAATGATGAGTAAATTAAGAGTGATGACTTGATCTTTTGCAATGTGAATGTATGTGTCGTGGGTGATGAATAGTTGATGTAAATGTCTTGCTTTTATTTATGTATGATGATAAATAATTCATAAATTGTTTTATAGATGTTTTAGAGGTAGAATGATCACATAATGGTGTTACAATGGGTGCAGAAAATTGATAATGAATGGTATATGCACATGTTCTGTTTTGAGTTAGTGATCAAATATAGATCATAAATTGGTTTGTGAATGATATTAATTTGAAATGGAGTTGATAACAAAGAGTAATGAATTAGTAAAAGCGATCGTTTTACAAGTTGTGTTAGGTGTAAAATCTAGAAAATTGGAAGATAAGTGCTGGAAAACGTAGCAGTAATATATTCACTGGTTATGCTTTAATGTTTTAGCCATAACCTATTTTGTAGATATCCAAATGATATGATTCTTAATTTGGATTAAATTTGAGACATAATGCTACATTTTTCATGAAGACATCTAATTTAAATTCTCCCCTTAAGAGTCTCAAAATTAGACATGACATTGATAACTAGGTGCAGCCAATTTGTGGATGAATGTATATATTTGTGTTTTGTTTTGAGACTATGAGAATATGTTCTATTTTGAGTGTTTATGATCAAGTATGGAATATGAATTGTGTAAGATAATGTTCTAATATGGGAAATTGATTTAAAATGAAAGCTTGAGAAGAAAATGAAGAATGTGTAGGGAATAAATATGTACAAAGATGAAAGTGCAGAAAACATGAAGAACATGCATGAATTTTTCTGTTTTAATGTTTGAGTTTTAATATGGGATTTTGGCTTTTTTTGTGGATGATTTGAGTTAAATGGAAATCAAAAATGGGGTAGATATAAATTATAAATGTTATATTTGTTGTATCCCATTTCCGAAACCCAACTCTTACTCAGATAACATAAATGTTAGGCACCGCTTCTGGGACCCAACTCTTGCGAAATCATAATCACTGAACTTATTTCAATGAAGTTTCCTTAGCCATCATCGAATCCTCTTCTTGCTTTGATACCATAAATTTTGGGTCCCATTTTTGAAACCCAAACATATATTCATAAACCTTGTACTTGTGCTTCATACCATGTATGGTTATTCCCAGTTAACCCTCATTAGTGGCTCTCGATTCATCCTTACTCTCTGATATCGTAGTATCGAGCCCTATCTTCCAAATCTTTTTTATACTAAAGAAAACATTTTATGCTCAACTTCCATCTAGACATTGAACATCTTAGAGGATGGGTTAAAAATTCTATTCCTCCAGACCATTTGATAGCTGTATGTCTCTAGTTTATCTAAACATAGGATTTACCTTATTTGGAGGTCGGATAACGAAGTTATGGCTGAAAGAATCAAACAGGGCTTTGATCTCAATCATATTGCACCTATCTTGGGACAAAAGGCCTAACTTGCTCTAGGGATTTTAGATCAAGGTCATTCTTATAAGGTTCGAAAGAGAACTTCAAGATCTACAACTTTTATAAAGGCCTTGAAGATATATTATATCATTTGAATGGTGTCAAAAATAGACTAGACGATAGCGTCAGACGACTAATGTACAGAAGGAGAAGTTTATGTCACATAGGCAGAAAGCACACGAAACAAAAAGCAGACGAAATAGAAAGTAGAAGAAGTGGAAAGCAGACAAAGCAAAAAGTGCAGACGAAGCAGAAAGCAGATGAAGCAAAAAGCAAACGAAACAGAAAGCAGACAAAACGAAAAGCAAACGAAGCAAAGTCTTAAGATGAAGCAACTCTTACGATGAAGCATAGTCAACTTAAGACGAAGCAAAGTCATCTTAAGATGATGGAACTCTTAAGATGAAGCGGATTCAATTTAAGATGAAGCAAAGTCAGCTTAAGACAATGCAACTCTTAAGACGAAGTGGAGTCAACTTAAAACAAAGCAAAGTCAACTTAAGATGATGCAACTCTTAAGACAAATGACATCATCACAGACAATATGACGTCATCACAGACGATACGTCTTATAGAGGATACATCTTTACAGATGATGCATCTCTTAAGATGAACAACGTCATCACAGACGATACATCTTTATCCTCCTAAGCATTTCCTTTTCTAAGGACTACAACTCTCGATCCAGAGGTCCAAAAATATCATACTACATACCGTTGGAAAGCTTAAAAAAAAGAACTACAACTTTCTAGAAGGCAATTTGGTCTAGTTTAGCCTAAATCAATCCAAATTTTTCTCTTAAGTCATAACACAAATTTTACCCTATGGAAGGCTTGTAATTTTGCAAGGTGCAAATTTGGAAAATCATAAACACAACCATTCAGCTACCCATTTAACTTCATGAAACTCTCAAATCTTAACTCATTTGTCTTATCACATCTAACTACATTTGATCAATCATAATTCCTGTCTTGCCTTCTCATGAATCTCACTTAGGCATACGTGTGTGTATATATATATATATCCACAAAACCATCTATTCAAGCTGATAATCATTTCAATATCATCCATACAGAATTCATATTTCCTTATCCTCAAAAGAATAAAGATTTTACAAATCTTTGATGGCATTCTAAGCCACATTACAACATCATCTCAAAGTCTCAAATTTACAAAAATTCTTAAAAGAATAAACTTAGTATGTAACTATAACATTGTGCATTTACAAAACTAACTCAAACTACAAATTAAGCAAATTTGGAGAATTTCCCTTAGGCTCTTGATCACTTGATCTCTTAGCTA
>JANSVA010432507.1:0-40030 GCA_025504915.1 Erythroxylum reticulatum | reverse complement strand
CTTTTGTTTTATTAATAATAAATATTTTCATTAGAAAACTGTAACTGAAGAAGATAAAGTTACATGTAAATACACTTTCTTTCCAGGCACTATATTTACATAACTCCAACAAAATATGCTTTATTTTTCTTTTCGGTTGTATACGTGAGTATTTTGGATGTTTTGAGAAATGAACTCTAATATGTAGGTAATATGTCATAACACATTGATCTACCTCTCCACCAAAAATTATAACAATTTGAAATCATTTATGAGAAATTGAGTGAAAAATATGGGACTGGTCTAATTGGGTGTGCACAGTCGTGCGTTGAGGTTACAAGGCCGTGATTTATTTTTGTTAGTGTGCACGGGCGTGTACGATGGTTGCACGCCCATAACTCAATTGTGTTTTGATGCACAGCCATGAATTTATGTTGTATGGCCGTGACTTAATTTTAATTGGGTTAATGGATTCAAGTTGAAAATGTTGATTGTGCTGGAATATGATAATCAGAAAGATTTCATTTAACAAGCTTTAGTATTTTTATAATATCTTATTCTATAGTTATTCGAATGGAATGATTTTTTATTTGGAGTAAACTAGAGATATAGTCTGAATAAATCACATTTTAATTTTGCCTTTAGAATTCCAGATTTTTGAATTAAATTTAAGTACAGGATACTATTTTAGTTTATGAACATTGCAAATCAATTGGAGTATAACTTTCAGATTACTAAACCAAATTGAATGATTTTGGTGCCATTAGAAACTTAAGACAATGGGGAACATCTTTCTAGAAGAAAGTCTTATCAAATTACTTCATCTTCCTTATCAAAATGTTCATGGAAAATAGAACCAAAGGTTTGGAAATTTGGAGAAAATTATAAGAAGAAATTAGAATTTGGATAATGTGTGATCATGTAATGTTGGAATGACATTAGTGAATGAATTGTCGATATGAAAGTACCAAAGATATGATTTTGTTTGGGAATAAAGGTATTCATATAATTGAAGTTGTGATTCAAAGAAGAGGAGTAAAGTGTATCCAGTTAAAGTGAATGAGAAATTGTTGTTTGTGAAAGCAAATAATGTTACAAATGAAATGATGAGTAATTAAGTTATAAAATATGATTGTGGATATAGTGTGAAATTTGAAAATATACCCGGGATTATCGTTGAGCATGCATGGTACTTATTCTGTATACACATTTGTGTATAAATGAATGCTTATAATTGTGAAATTATTAATGTCTGTACAACGTGTGTATTGCATAATTTGGATGTGCAGGATAAACGTCCGTATTCAAATGTTTCCTGATCTTGGAAGCAATTGCTAATCTGGAATGTACTGTGAGTTAAGCTAGATGGTCTTACTTTAAGTGATTGTTCCATTTAAATTCTGTATTTTAATTATGCAACATAAATTATGTACCGAATGATCATGCAATGTGAATGTGAGATTGAGTGTTTGATTTCGGATATTGAAGGTCCGAAGTTCTTAATATAAATGTGATATTTGAAGTGCTCCTTATATATGAATGTGACAAAATAAATACTTCTTTATTTGATTGTTAAATGCCGAACCTAGTTCCGAAGAAAAATGTGAACATGCATTTGAATGAAAGAATGATTTTCAACTTAAATGTTGAATGCTGAACTAAGGTTCGATGACATGTGAAAGTGAATGATTAATCATATGTGATTGAAGCATTCAATTACATGAATGCATGAAAAATAAAGGCAGTTGCGACCAGAGTTGCCATCGAAAAGAGCTTAAAGCTTATAATATGAAAAAGATATTAAGGATCAGAATGTGAAAAGGAGCCTTGAGCTCAGTATGAATGTACCCAGTATCCACTAAGGGATATGGGACATTATCTGATACTGCTCGATATCCACTAAGGGATATAAGCTAGTAATTAGGCACTCGGTCACAATAAAGTAACAAATGGAAAGTGAGTCTCATGTGACCTGTATATGCATGATATGAATGATTATAATTTGTTAAATGTAAAATGTGAAATGATTGATCAAGTGTATGTGATTCAATATGATTATTAAATAAATGATGTGAATTATGTGTTATGTGATTGAGTGAGCCATCGAAGATGGTCACTCACTGAGTTCGCAAAACTCTCCCAAAATTTACAATATCTTTTCAGGCTTAAAAGAGTTACCCCATTAGGCTAACGAGAGTACATACACTACATGCGAGTAAGAGGTAGAGGTTGGGATCAGTTCGCGTCTGCATTTGTATTTTCTTATTTTTATATAAATTTGTATATTCTGTAATTTCTGTACAATATATATTCAAATATTTCTGTGTAATAACTGGTGAAATTTGGAAATGTTTTGTAAAAGAGATTGATCAAAGTGTAATGATAATTGTGATTTTGACTTTTATGAAATAAAAGTATGTGCCCGATTTAATTACTGATTTCCACATATGTGTATATTGTTTAAAAAGAATTTATACCAGGTTTCAAGTGTTCGATTGTTCTAGCTGCCACCCTTATGGGATTTGCCCTTGGACATCGTTTAGGATGTTAGGTACGTGTCTTGAGAGGGTGGGGTGCTACATATTGATAATAGAATGAGTCATTATACTCATAACCCAAGTAGTGAGCATTAAAATGCAGTATATTGCTTGTTAAAATATCTTAAAGGAATTATGTAGTAGTGTTTGCATTTCAGCAAATTTCCTGCTATGTTAGAAGGACTTTATGATGCAAATTAGGTGTCAAAAAATGACAAAGTTAACTTTACTAGTGGTTATCTTTACTTAATTTGGAGATGTTATATTATATAAATCTATAAAATAACATATATAGTGCTCTGCTTTGGAATCTGAATTCATTGCTCTTAAGTTGGAAAGTAAAGTTGAATGGTTGAGGAACTTAATTGTAGATATGGACATTAGGGGGGAAACTAAATATACCAAATCTCCTACATTGTGATTCACCAGCAACCATTGGGATAGCAAAAAAAGGTCTGTACAATGGCAAGAGAAGAAACATCTGCATCAAACATAGTACAGTCAAACATCTCAAAGAAAGTGGAGTAATTTTCTTGGAATATATGATATCCGAGAGGAACTTGCCATACCTTCTCACTAAAAGATTAACAAGGAAAGAAGTTTTTGAATTGTCAAGGGGGGATGTGGCTTAAGATCCTTTAGCTCAAAGTTTATTTTTAACAATTTTGATGATAACATTATAATATTTCAAAATTCAAATTTGATTTATTTACTTATATATAAATAACAGTATAATTTTTAAAAGGAAATAAAATCATAGAATAATTGCTTTCCTTCTTTTAGGAACCTTCTTTATGAACTTACCTTATTAAAAAAAGTTTATCCAAAAAGCATCTTGCTTATAAAGGTTGTATAGTAGCCACATGATAACTGAAAGATTTTTTCCAAAGATGACATCGAAGTTCTTCGAAATTAAAAGCATCCAATTCACTAAGGATGCAAGTGAAGTAACGACTAGTTGAAAGAAATGCCTACTTAAGGAAGAGCTACTTCTTTTGCAAACATATATAAGACTTTTGAAATATAACTATAGCATCAATTCTTTTGAAAGTGATATCATTGAAAAATCTCTTGTTCTTTAGAAAGTAAAAATTATTTTTAAGAGAGATTAGCGTCGCTCATATTGAGAAAACTTCATTTTCTGTTGAGAGCTTATAAAGGCTAAATAAATACTACTAGTTTGGAAGGTTGGAGAACCTTAAAAATATTAACTTGTGAGCTTGGAGAGGCTCGTCAAATTATAACCTATTTTTATAGTGAAATACTCAAGTTGGATACTTAGGGACTGGACGTAGGCTTGGGTTGGAAGTCAAACTAATATAAATCGACTACATCCTTCTTCTCTTCTTCTCTTCTCTCTTAACTTTTATATTTTTACATTATATTATGAGTATGTGTTTATTTCAGCAAGAGGCTCCTTCACTTTTAATAGGCTCTTTCTATTTTTAACTTCAAAGAGGTTCCTTTTAGTTTTAACAGATGCCTTCTATTTCAAATTGTTTTTAACATGAATTTTTGTTTAACAAGCTCCTTTCGTTTAAACAAGATCTATCGAATAACAGGCTCCTATTGTTTTAACTACTGATAGGCTCCTATTATTACTTCTTAAACTGATAGTAACTAGAAAATTTTTTTAGTCAAACATAATTCAACCCCCTCCCCCCTCTTGCATGTGTTTGCTTTATCATTTGGTATTAGAGCGAGGTCTCACATTTTTTATGTTTAACAGCACCTAATAGATCATAACAAATAATCTGAGATGTCTTGTCTCAAAACCTCCTTACTTCAATGAAAATAACTACTCTTAATAGAAAGAGAGAATAACACTACATCTCCAATCTATAGATATTGAAGTATGGCAAGAGATTAAATTTGGAGCTACAATTCCTACTTCCAATAATGTAGAAGTATGGACTAAAGCTAATAGGAGAAATGCACAACTAAATGATAAGGTAAAACATCACCTAATATGTGCATTGTCTCTAGAAGGATATGAAAAGATATCATATTATTCTATAGCGAAAAAAATGTGGGACAAACTTCAAGTTACCTTTGAAGGGACGAATGAGGTAAAAAAACATAGAACAAGTCTTTTGATACATCAATACGAAACTATTGGCATAAAACAGGGGGAGACTATAGATGAATTCTTCAGACATTTCAATAACATCATCACCGCCTTGAAGAATCTGAGAAAAATATATCCTAATGACAAGCTCGTAACAAAGATTATAAGGTCATTACCAAAGGAATGGAGACCTAGGTCATTACCAAAGGAATGGAGACCTAAGGTGACAACTCTAGAAATGGCAAAGGATCTAGACACTATTTCACTTGACTGGCTACGAGAAAATCTGATGATCCATGAAACTGAGCTTAGGCGAGATGAAGGATCCTCCTATAGAAGAGGAATGACACTAAAAGTAACTGATGAATCAAACGGTGATGAAGCAACATTGAGTTATTGATAAAAGGAGATGATGAATTCAACTTTATGGTAAGAAAATGTGTACATTTTTACAAAAAGATGTTGACAAAGAAAAGAAAAGGAAATGCGAAGGCTAGAAATAACATTCCCCTATCAAAAGGTAGCAACAACAATAGCAATACACAAATCATATGCTACCACTGCAAGAAACTTGGGCACACTAAAACTAGATTTCTACTTCTTCTAAAGGATAAAAGAGAGAACAGGAAACCAAGAAAGCAAGCTAAGACTGCAACTGGGTATGATGAGGATTTTGAAAGCTTTGAAGAAGATGAACCTGAGGAAGTTAGCAACAACTGTTGCATGGTTGAATCTGGAGATGATGAGGTATATTATTTTGACTCTGATATTGAATTTGATGAATTGAAAAATGCATATCATGAATTGTATGATTAGTGCAAAAGGTTGACAGTAAAATATTTCAAAGAAGTTGAGAAGCCAAGAGCAATGATGCATCTCTAAAGAGTAAGATTAAATCATTGGAATTAATGGATGAGAATCTAGCAACCAAGAATATGTCTATAGAAGTTGAGTATAAGTAAAATGTCTATGAAAAGGAAGTATTGCAAGAAAGAATAGCCAAGTTGGAAAATATGTTGCTGAAAAATGATTCTAAAAAGGTGAGATAATTAGAAGAAAAAGTCATCACCTTAGAAATTGCAAAGGAAAAAAGTGCTGGAAATATTTTTTCTTTAGAGAAAGATCTGAAAAATTTTATGAATGGAAAAAAGAATCTTGATGCATTGCTTAGTAATGGTAAATACATTTTTGGTAAGGCCAAAATAAGATACAATGAAAACAATATTATCAGGCTATACAAGAATTTCTTTGTCAAATTCAGCAATAGCCATAGTCAAAATAGCAAGAACCTGATACATGGTAGAAAGTATATCAATTCTCATTCATATATTTTGTGCTTCGACTATGGTAGACGTGGTCACATTAGTCATTCTTGTAAATTTTCTAAAATGAAGAATTATGTCAAGGTTTATTTGGAGACTGAAAGGTCAAGCTACTAACCTGAAAGGACCTAGAAAATTTTGGGTACCTAAAATGAGATAATATTTTTTACATATACGCTTCAAAACAAAGACAAGAGAAAATCAGTGGATAGTTGATAGCGACTATTTGAGATACATCATAAAAAAGGATTTGTTTATCTGGCATAGGAGACTTGGACATGCCAATATGAGCATTCTATCAAAATTATCAAAAAAATTAGTTAGTAAGAGGACTACTTACTCTAAAGTTTGAAAGCAATTAAGTTTGTGAGGCTTGTTTAAAAGGTAAATAAGTTTGAAGTAGCTTTCGCCCTAAAAAAGTTGTGTCCACTAGCTGACCATTTGAATTTGTGCACATAGATTTATTATGTCGTACTAGGACTCCAATTTTTGGTGGTAAACATTTTGGTTTTATTTTAGTAGATGATTATACCAGATTTATATGGGTTTACTTTCTATTAAATAAGGATGATGCTTTTGTAGTTTTTGAGAAGTTTTGTAGAAAAATTCAAATCGAAAAAGGATATTGCATTACTTTAATTGAAAGTGATAATGGAGGAGAATCCAATAATAGAAAATTTGAAGAACGCTATGACAACAATGGTATAACTCACAACTTCTCTAGTCCAAGGATACCTCATCAAAATGGAGTTGTAGAGAAAGAACAAAACTTTGGCTGATATAGCTAGGACCATGCTATGTGATAGTGGACTACCTCATGGATACTGGGTAGAAGCTATATCCACGACATGTTATATACTCAACAGATGTCTTATAAGACCTACTAAGGAAGAGCCCCTATAAGATGTGGAAAAGAAGAAAATCAAATGTTGTTTACTTTCGAGGATTTGGTTATAAGTGCTTTGTTAGACAAACTTAGAAAGTTCGATGTGAGGTCAAACAAAGCTATTTTATGGGCTACAATAATGCGAGTAAAGGATTCATATTTTATAATAAAAGAACAAGGAAAATAGAAGAATCAATACATATGGTTTTCGATAAAGCACTATCGTCGACAATATCAACTAATTCAGATGATGAAGAGCACCCTTGGTTCATAAAAATACATCGGAGACTTTAACTACAGCACCTTCGAAATCACAAGATCAAGAAAGTCCCTCTAAACCTAGAACAAAGTAGGCTCTTTCATCTCAGCAGGAGCCTATGCAAGGAAAAACACCGAGAGAATAGAGAGGTCAAGATACACTGATATACATTCTGGGGGCTCGTCTGAAAGTCTAAGAACAAGATCATCATTCAGAAACAACTTTGTTACACTCATCTCACAAATAGAACCAAAGACCATTGAAGAGGCCCTTACTGAAGAAAACCAGGTTTCAACTATGAAAGATGAACTAAATCAATTTAACAAAAACAAAGTCTGAAATCTAGTACCTTGTCCTTAAAATAAGTTAATCATTGGGACTTGATGGGTTTTTCAAAAAAAATTTGACGAAAATGGTAAGGTGGCAAGAAACAAAGCTAGACTTGTAGCCCAAGGTTATAATCAACAGGAAGGTATTGATTTTGATGAAACTTATACACTTGTTGCTAGATTGGAATCTATTAGAATTTTTCTTACCTTCACATGCTATAGAAATTTTAAGTTGTTACAAAGGGATGTTAAAAGTGCATTATTAATTGATTACATTAACGAAGAAGTATTTGTTAAGCAACTTCCAAGTCTTTGAAGATGAAAACCATTCGGATTACGTGATGAAGTTAACCAAAGTTTTGTATAGCTTAAAGCAGGCTCCTTTATCATCGCATGAGAGGTTAAGTTACTTTCTGCTTGAGAACAACTTTGAAAGAGGAAAGGTCGATAAAACCTTATTTATTAAGAAAAATGAGAATGATCTACTTATAGTACAAATCTATGTTGATGACATAATATTTAGTGCTACTAATTCATCTTTTTGTAAAGAATTCTCAACATTAATACAAGGGGAGTTTAAAATGAGCATAATCGGAGAATTATCATTCTTTCTTGGATTACAAATCAGACAAACAGAAAAAGAGATCTTCATTAGTTAAGACAAATACATAAAGGAACTCATCAAGAAATATCACTTTGAGAATGCCAAACCGATGGGTACTCCTATGTACACTGGAACTAAACTTTATAAAGATGAAGAAGCTACGGATGAGACAAAGTATAGAGAAATGATTAGATCACTATTATATGTTACAAGCTCAAGACCAAACAAATGTGTGTCTTTACACACGCTTTCAATCAAATCTAAAAGAAAGTCGCCTTTAAGTTGTTAAAAGAATCTTTTGATATCTCCAAGGAACCATGGATTTTGGACTATGGTATCCAAAAACTGATTCATTTGACATAGTGGACTATTGTGACGCAGATTATATAGGTGATAAAGTTTATAAAAAAACCACAAGTGGTCATTGTCAATTTCTTAGAGGATGTTAAGTATTTTGGTCTTATAAGAAGCAAAATTGCACAGCGCTTTCAACGATTAAAGCAAAATACATAGCAACTGCCAGCTGTTATACTTAAATCTTAAGGATGAAGCATTAACCACAGGATTTGTCTCAAAACTTTTCTCGTATTCCTATATTATGTGATAATATTAGTGTTATTAATCTGTCTAAAAATGTTGTGCATCATTCTAGGACTAAGATCCAGGCTCCTTCTAATCATGTATGAACATATAAAAGTCTCAGGTATCTTTCAAAATCATCCATTATCTTTCTGAATTTTGAAAAATATATCTATTATTGTTTGTCATCATAAAAAAGGAGGAGATTATTAGCTTAAGGTTTATTTTTAACGAATTTGATGACAATCTTATAATATTTCAAATTTCAAATTTAATTTATTTCCTTATATATAAAGAACGATATAATTCTTAAAAGGAAATAAAATCATAGAATAATTGCTTTCCTTCTTGTAGGAACCTTCTTTATAAGCTAACCTTATTAAAAACAATTTATTCAAAAGGATCCTACTTATTATGAAGGTCGTATATTAGTCGTGTGATTACTGAAAGATTTTTGGCAAAGATGACATCAAAGTTATTTAGAATTAAAACCATCCAATTGACTAAGGATGTAAGCAAAGCAACGACTAGTTGAAAGAAATGCCTACTTAAGGAAAACCCATTGCTTTTGCAAACACAGATCATGTAACATTTTGTACCCCATGTTAAGGGTTAGAATCCTAGAATAGTGTACATGAGAGTTGATTGAGAAGTTAGAAAGTGTATTTCATGCTCATGCATAATATAGCATACAAACACATGTGATTATTACTCATTGCAGACATGAAAATGATTGTACATGCATTCATTGACATTTTTCGAGTATGATTTATTTATAAATGTGATTATATATAGAATTGTGGTTTATATGTGTTGAAAATTGAATTGGTGAAAATATTTTTTGATTTAGAATTTTTGGTAAAATTTAAGAAATTTCTAAAATTTTGGGTATTTCTGGCCTAGGAAAAATGCCAAGTGGTAAGATAATTGATAAGTGGTAGTAGAAATAAGAGTCAAATGACAGCGGAAATTTTATAAATGGTTTGGAGATTTGGAGTCAAATGGACTAGATGTTAAGAGACATTAGTTTATTAAATTGATTATTTAAGTGGTAAGTATCATAACACATGTTTTGACACTCACCAAGCCTTTGTTACCTTGCTTTTCACAATTTTTACCTAATTGAAAGACCATCTCATGGTCTTTCATCCATTATTTTCGTTAAATAGTGGAAGAATAAATGAATATATTCATGGCTTGTTTTTGTGTTTATGATGAGTAATAATTCATAAATTGTTATAGAGATGTTTTTGAGGTAGAATGATCAATATAATGGTGTTTGGATGAATGTTATAAATTGATGAATGAATACATGTGTTTGTATTCTATTTTAAGAGTATGAAAATCATGAGTGATGAGTTGTTATGTAGATGTTATGAATTATGAATTAAGGGTATAATGAAAGTGAAAGTTATGTTAACCAAGATGTTAAGTTATGTTCTTGAAATAAAGAGAACTAGGATGATAGTTTAGAGGTAAAGTGAAGGTGATAATGGAGTTGAATGTGTGTTAAGGCATTGATGAAAGAATGGACATGTTTGATGTCCTATTTTGAGGTTATGATTAATAGTCATGTATTACTTGTTTTGTGAATGTTTTGAATTGTAAATTGAGGTGAGAATGAAGAGGAAATGATGCAACATCCCACTACTATAGAGCATATACCTAAATATCCAAGGACATTCAGGTACATATCTTATGATAATGGTATGTTAGAGCAAACACATATCCAACTTATCACATGGCATCATATATATAATTAAAAGTCACCAATTTTTTTAAACATTCCTTGCATTCATTGACAAGAGTTTACAATCCTTATACATGTTCTATAAGATAAGGAACTATAAAAATACAAAATATATCTCTTCTAATGTCGGCTGACAGATTTCTAAGCCATAACTAGTCTAAAAAGTTCCTTTAGTTTAGTTTTAAAAACTAAGTCTCATATCTTGTACCTGAAAAGCTACGTTGCAATTTATATGAGTTTTACGAACTCAATGAGCGAACCATCATTGATGATTTCACCCAAGAAAAGTACACAAATCACATATCTCATATATATTCATTCAGATCATGAATAATTCAATACTCACATTATCATGGCATATCATGTTATAATTGTGAATTTAGAATAGATATTTACAAATACAAATGCGTATGAGACTCCAGATTTGTTATTATTGTTGTGACCGAGTGCCTTTCACACACATATATAGATACTGGCCCATTGGGCTCAGTCAGACTAGAAATCACAGAGCAAAGCTCTAAGTGCAGAACAGAAAAATACAGAGCAAGGCTCTACATTTAAGCACTTTTATACTAGCTACTCCGATCACAATGACTTTATCTGAGCATGCAATTTATGAAATGCATCAAATACAAAATATGTTATGCATAATAGTCACATGTTGTAACATCCTATCATCTATGGGGAGGTTAGAATAGTAAATATGAGTGATTAATGAGAGAGTGGAAATGTATTTTTCATGCTCATGCATAATATGTCATACACATACACATGAATAATGAAGTTGTTGCACATGAAAAATAACTATACAAGCATTTATGGATAATTCCAGGTATAATTGGACGAGTTGTGTTATTTTTGAGAATTTGAATTTTTTATATTGGAGATATTATTGATTAGTGGAATTGTTGTATTTTTTAATTTCCTAAAAATTAGGAATAATTTTCAAAATTTTTGGAAAATAGGAATCAATGATATTTAGAGATAATTGGATTGTAAAGATGGGAGTTAAAGAGATTAGTTTCAAAGGAACTTGGTTATAGCTTAGACATTAGGAAAGTGACAATTGTCACTAACTTAGTAAGTTGCCTTTATAATTTTGTTTGAGAGTGAGTTATGATCTCTGAGAGTTAAAAGACTACGTGGTTGGAAAGGTGTACTACAAACAATTTTCCTAAGTTTCCTTCTTTGTAGTCACCTTCTTCAACTTTTCTCCCGATACACAAAATTTTTCATCAAATATCTCCCGAGAGATTTCTTTGTTTTTCCTTATCCTATACCACTCCCACTTTTCTATCTATTTCTTTTGCCCTAAGAAAAAACCAAAAGTTGGTTAATTATTACAGTGGTGTTCGTGAATTGCATGGAGCTTAGGGCTTTGGGATAATTGAAGCTCAAGGAGTTTTTAACAAGTATTGAGTAAATCCCTTAAAGTTGTGGATTTATGAAATAAATTTGATGGATTACTGACATCTGCAGGAACATGGCATTTACAAGTATATATTCATGAACACAGTGTTAATGGGATGAAGAGTATAGATATAGTGTTATTTAGTATTTGTTGGATTGTTAATGATCAGGTGATGTGGAAATTATTTTTGGAGTTATATATAGAAATAACATGGTGTATAAGATTAGTGTAGAAGATTATTTATGAAAAGGGTGACACACACTTCACTGTGCATGTATATATATATATGTATTTATGTATGTGTATACATGAGTAGATGAAAACTTTAGAGATGATCAAGAAAATGGTGTGTGAGTTGAAGAGTAATTGTAGAATGATGATCTGAGATGGGAATGAATGTATTAATAAAAGTTGGAAAGAAGATTTACATTATGGCCAATAGTTGAAAATACAAAGAATAGCGACAGTACATGAATAGGACGAACCATGAATTTTTAGCTTTTGATAGTTCTTGACTAAATCTGCGTATTTAGGGGTAGTATGAATTTATTGTAAATGAGTTGAGTGAAATGGAGTGACATATTAGAAATAAAAATTTAAAGTATTGGATTTTAGAAATGGAAGTCTGGAATTTTTGGATATCAGAGTCATAAGTTATGGTCCTTAAGGGGAGATGCTCAAGAGTATAAGACGTTTCGTCTTGTGAAGACGTTTCGTCTTGTGATGACGTGTCGTCTTATGAAGACGCATCATCCAATAAGGATGCCAGACGTATCATCTGGTGAGAGTGCTTCATTTGGTGAAGAGCGCTTCATCTAGTGAGAGAGCTTCATCTGGTAAGAACACTTTGTCTAGTAAGAGCACTTCGTCTGATAACGTCATATCACCTGGTGGTGACCTCATTTCGTCTACTGCATTATTCATCAGATCTTATCGTCTAGTCCCATTTTTGACCCTCTAGATGATAAAATTTGCCTTCTAGGTCTTCATTAAATTTGTAGATCTTGAATTCCTCTTTTAAACCAACTAAGCAAAACCTTGAACTAATATCCCTAGAGCAAGTTATGCCTTTTGTCCCGAATAGATTGATCAAATGAAAGTGTGGAATCAATTGAAACAGTGAAATAGGATTATCTTACTGAACACACTTTATTATTTTGATTATGTCTGGATCTATAGGATTTCAAATGAGATGATTTTTGATTTGGAATAAACTAGAGAAGTAGGGATACAAATCATATGAAAAAGTCAAATTGTGATTCCATCTCTAAAATGTTCAATTTCTGGCTGGAAGTTGTATATAGCCTACTATTTTGGATAAGAGCAGTCCGAAAATGTTCGATATATATCTTCCAAATTACTAAACCAAATTGATTGATTTTGGTATAAATAGAAACACAAGATATAGAGGAACACTTTTCTAGAAGAGTATGACCAAATTACATCAGTTTCTCCATTTGATGGAATGTGAACAGTAGACCTGAATGTGTGTCTAAGAAAAGTCTAAAGTGATTCAATGAGAAATGAATTGTGAATTTAATGGTGTTAGTGAGGCATAAACCTAAATATAAATTATACTTAGATGGGTTTTGATATGAGAATGATTTTATGATGAAACTAATGGATAAATACCCAAGATTTTCATGAACATGCATTGTATATATTTCATTTCATACATGTGCATTATTAGACACTTATGATTATACAAATTGTTATGGATGTGTATGTGCTATTTGTTATAAAGAAGCAAATGGAACGTCAACCTCCAGATGTTGCCGTCACTTCCAAGCATTAGCATTGAGAGAAACTTATGAATAACTTAGACAGTCTCACTTAATTACTTGTTTGCATAATTACTATTTTGAAGTCATTAAATGAATGTAGTTTGGTTGTTGATTCCAGACAGAAGGTCTGATGACTATGAAATGTGGAGTGCAGATTAAAGTGCTGCTTGAATGTGAATGTGAAGAACTGTGTGATTCATCATATGATTAATTGTGATACATGCATTCCATTCTTAAATGCACAATCAGATAATGGCAATTGTGACCAGAGTAGCCACCGATCAGAGCTTGAAGCTCAACGTGTGAAAAGAGCCTCTAGCTAAGATAGTGATTAAAAGCCTAAAGTTCACTATATAAAATAAGTCCTGTATCCTCATCGAACAAGGGACAGTTAGTAATAAGCCCAGTATCCAAATTAGATAAGGGATAGTTTAGGGACTCGGCCACAACAATGTAATAATAGGAAAAATGTCTCATAAGCATTTCATATGCATTATATTAAGTATGTTTTCTGGATTGAAATGTAAAAAATTGCATATGCTTAAATGAAAAGTGATGTTTTTTGTAAAGTGAAATTTTGTGAAAATATATGTTATGTGAATTGTTGTGTTGCATGAATTGAGTGAACCATCGATGATGGTTACCTCACTAAGTTTGCAAAACTCACCAAACTAGCAACGTTGTCTTTTTAGGATTGAGAGTTGACTCTACCTCTAAGAGGCTCTACCAGTCATGTGGATTGTGAATTGGCAAGAGAAGCAATGGGTCAAAGGTCAGTCGGCTGGGATCTTTGGATGGCTTAAATAGATTGTGTACATCTTCCACTTTCAGGTAGTACTTTTGTATTAGGTTTGATGATGTACATGTAGTAAAGGTTGAAAGACCCAATGTAGACTTTTGGTTTTACACAATGAAATGAGGAAAAAAGTTGGTTTTTAAAATATTGTGATTTTCTTTTGATGTCTATAAGAGATTAGTGTTGTGATGCCATATGAAATGAATGTAGTAATCGAACGTAGCTCGCCCTTATTGTAGGATATATACTATAATGACCTTCGGGTTTCCCAGTGTGTACCTTGTAATAAGGGGGCACTACATTTAGGTGGTATCAGAGCATGATTTAGCATCTGTTGGGATATATAGGAATATTAAGCATAAAACATCATGAGAAATGCGGATAATGATTGAAGGTATTATTTGTTATAGGTCATCCGCTCTAGGTAATTAGATTGATCAACCAATTGACCAAGGATCAGTAAGAGCCAGTAGGGAATCCTCGGTACCTCCATTAGAAGAAATGCCTCCTAGAGTTCCTGAGAGAAAGGAGAGGAGGTATGATAGGCTGCGAAAGCAGGGAGCTATAGATTTTTATGGAAGCATAGACCCCGCTGAGGCCAAGGGATGATTGGAAAGGACTGAGAGGTGTTTTGATCAAATGGATTATGAGCTTGATGAGAGGTTCGAATATGCAGTGGCCTTACTATAGGGCCCAACCTACCAATAGTGGAAGACTGTCCCAGGCAGTACCACCAGGTCTTGCCAATTGAAGTGGGAAGACTTTCTGAGGGTCTTTAGAGATAATTACATGCCCAAGATCTATTTGGTCATGAAGATGAAGGGGTTTTTGGAATTGAAGCAGGGTAGGACATCAGTGGCTGAATATGAGGTCAGGTTTAATGAGTTGATGGGTTATGCTACTGCTCTGATCCCTATAGAAGAAGAAAAGTGTAGGAGGTTTGACAATGGACTCAACATGGAGATCAGAACAAAGTTGACGCTTTCAGATTTGGGTATTTTTAATGAGTTAAGAGCTGCTTCAATCAAAATTGAGCAGTTACTGAGAGAGAGACAAACAAAGACTGGGCAAGGGTTTAGAGGGAAGAGGCCTAGTGAGAGTCAGGGAAGTTCTGGTGGAAGATTTAGTAAACGCCAGAATAGAGCCCTCAAACCACCAGGTGGATTAAGGCATTCAGGATTTGGGAAGAAGGGTAGATCTTCACAAACTGGCAATGGAAAAGGTGCAGTACAGAGTCAGCTTCCAGTATGTGAGCACTGTGAGAGGAGGTATGGTGGTGAGTGTTAGAGGCTAATTGGAGCCTACTTCAAATGTGGCTCCTTTGACCACTAGATTAGGGATTATCTTGATGTTTTGATAGCTAAATCTGGTATGAGTGGGCGATCTGGGAGTGATATTACGGTCTAGCAGAGCAGAGGAAGTGGACTTGGACAGAGAGGCCGAGGTAGAAGCAGAGTAAGCTTTGGGAGTTCTTCCATGAAGACTGAGGGGCGGGCCAGCCGACTGCAGTCCCAGGACAGGGTCTATATTATGACCAGGAAGGAGGCTCAAGACTCATTAGATTTTGTTGCAGGTGTGCTTCTTGTTTATGACTTCGAGGCATTTGCATTGCTAGATCTAGGATCCATATACTCCTTTATCGCACTAGTGTTGACTATTCCATCAAGGACCAGAGGATATATAGTGTATAGTGATGCATCACATAAAAGATTAGGAGGTGTACTGATGCAGCATGGCAAGGGGATCAAATATGCTTTGAGAAAATTAAGCTCTCACAAGATCAATTATCCAATACATGATTTATAGCTAGCCACAGTTGTCTTTTCTCTAAAGATTTGGAGACATTATTTATATGGAGAGACTTTCCAGATATACACTGATCATAAGAGTTTAAGATATCTACTGAACCAGAGGGAGTTGAATTTGAGACAGAGGAGATGGATTGAGATATTGAATGATTATGATTGCACGATTGAGTACCACCCAAGGAAAGCTAATGTGGTGGATGATGCCTTGAGCAAAAAGTCTAATACCAGTATAACTCAGATTCAGTTGTGAAGGTTACCAAGTTTATTTCAGTTGAGAGCTTTAAATGTGGAGTTGAATCTGGAGCAGAATGAGGCCCTGATTGGTACTTTGAAGTTGAGACTAATGCTGCAAGATAGAATCAGAAAGGTTCAGGAGAAAGATCTTGATATGTTGAAGCTTATAGAGAAAGTAAAAGTGAATCCGAATTCTAAGTTTGAGTTGAGGGATGAGATTTTATGGTTGAAGCAGAGGCTGTGTGTGCCTAATGTAGATGATCAGAGGAAGGAGATACTTAAGGAAGCTCAAATTGGTCGCTTATGCTATGCATCCTGGTACTGCCAAGATGTATAACACATTGAAGCAACATTTCTAGTGGTCTGGAATGAAGAAGCAAGTAGTGGAGTATGTATTTAGATGTATGACTTGCCAGTAAGCTAAAGTTGAGCACCAGGCTCCGGTAGGGAAGTTCCATTCGTTTCCCATTCCGTAATGGAAATGGGAACGGATTGCTATAGACTTCATCATGGGACTGCCTAAGACTCCAAGACAAAATGATGTTATATGGGTCATCGTGGACCGGTTGACTAAGTTAGCTCACTTCTTAATAGTGAGAGAGAATAACTTACTAGATCAGTTGTCCTGAAGATATGTGAATGAGGTGATGAGACTACATGGGGTTCCAGTGTCCATAGTATCAAACAGGGATCCTAGATTTACTTCGAAGTTTTGGAAGAGCTTGCAGTCTGCTATGGGTACTAAGCTGAACTTCAGTACAACATTTCATCCTCAGACAGATGGACAGAGTGAAAGGAAAATCAAGATTGTGGAGGATATGTTCAGAGCCTGTGTATTGGAGTTTAGAGGAGCTTGGGATTAATATATGGCATTGATAGAGTTTGCCTACAACAACCATTACCACAGTAGTATTGGAATGGCACCATATGGGGCACTGTATAATAGAAAATGTTGGTTGCCATTGTAATGGGATGAAGAGGGCTTGAGAATGGTTGAAGGCCCAGAGTTGATACAAGATACAGTGGACAAGGTCGAGTTGATCTGAAGCTGAATTAAAGCTGCTCAGGATAGACAAAAAAGTTATATAGATCAACACTGATGTGATATGATGTACAGTTTAGGAGACAGAGTATTTTTGAGAGTGCCACCTTGGAGAGGAGTTTTAAGATTTGGTAAAAAGGGTAAGTTGAGCCCTAGGTACATTGGTCTTTATGAGATCATTGAGAGGATATGAACTTTGGCCTATAAGTTGGCTTTATCGAATGAGATGTCTTAACTGCATAATGCATTTCATGTAAGTATGCTCCGAAGATACCGATTAGATCCAACACATGTGATACCGACTTAGGAGATTGAGGTTGCTAGTAACTTAAGCTATATTGAGGAGCCAATCAAGATTGTGGGATCTTGGATCAAGCTATTGAGGAATATAGTCATTCAATTAGTGAAATTCCTTTGGAGGAACTACTCAACTGAGGAAGCAACATGGGAGACGGAGGAGCATATAGGAAACAATATCCCCACCTATTCGAACAAACTGGTAAGAATTTTGAGAACAAAATTTCTTTTAAGGAGGGAAGAATTGTAACATCCCATCGCCTGTGGGGAGGTTAGAATAGTAAATATGAGTGATTAATAAGAGAGTGGAAATGCATTTTTCATGCTCATGCATAATATGTCATACATATACACATGAATAGTGAAGTTGTTGCACAAGAAAAATAAATGTACATGCATTCATGGATAATTCTGGGTATAATTGGATGAGTTATGTTATTTTTGAGAAATTGAATTTGTTATATTAGAGATATTATTGATTAGTGGAATTGTTTTATTTTTTAATTTTGGTGAAACTAGTAATAATTTTTGGAAAATAGGAAATAAGAATCAATGATTTTTGGAGATAATTGGATTGTAAAGATGGGAGTTAGAGAGATCAGATCCAAAGGAACTTGGTTAGAGCTTAGACATTAGGAAAGTGATAAGTGTCACTAACTTAGTAAGTTGCCTTTATAATTTTACCTGAGACCAAGTTATGATCTTTGAGAGTTAAAAGACTACGTGATTGGAAAGGTGTACTATAAACAATTTTCCTAAGTTTCCTTCTTTGTAGTTACCTTCTTCAACTTTTCCCCCAATACACAATGTTTTTCATCAAATACCTCACGAGAAATTTCTTTGTTTTTCTTTATCTTATACCACTCCCACTTTGCTATCTATTTCTTTTGCCCAAAGAAAAAACCAGAAGTTGGTTAATTTTTACAGTAGTGTTTGTGAATTGCTTGGAGCTTAGGGCTTTGGGATAGTTGAAGCTCAATAAGTTTTTAACAAGTAAGTATTGAGTAAATCCTTTAGAGTTGTGGATTTATGATATAAATTTGATGAATTACTGAAATTTGCATGAATATGGCATTTACGTGTATATATTCATGAACACAGTATCAATGGAATGAAAAGTATAGATATAGTGTTATTTAGTATTTGATGGATTGTTAGTGATCAGGTGATATAGAAATGATTTTTAGAGTTAGATAGAGAAATAACATGGTGTATGAGGTTAGTGTAGAAGATTATTTATGAGAAGGGTGATATGCACTATTTCTTCATTATGCATGCATACATATATATAAATATAAATATATATATATGTATGTATGTATGTATGTGTATACATGAGTAGGTGAAAACTTTAAAGATGATCAAGAAAATGATGTGTGAGTTAAAGGGTAGTTGTAGAATGATAATCTGAGATGGGAATGAATGTATTAATAAAAGTTGGAAAGAAGATAGACAATATGGGCAATAATTGAAAATGCAAAGAATGATGGTAGTATATAAATAGGATGAACCATGATTTTTTGGCTTTTGATGGTTCTTGACCAAATATGCATATTTAGGGGTAGTATGAATTTATGGTAAATGAGTTGAATGAAATGGAGTGAAAGACTGGAAATAAAAATTTGAAGTGTTGGATTTTAAAAAATGGAAGTCTGGAATTTTTGGATATCAGAGTCATAAGTTAAGGTCCTTAAGGGGAGATGCTTAAGAGTATAGGACGGATCATCTTATGAAGACGTTTCGTCTTGTGATGAAATGTCATCTTATGAAGACGCATCGTCTGATGAGAATGCCAGACGTATCGTCTGGTGAGAGTGCTTCGCTTGGTGAGAGCATTTTGTCTAGTGAAGAGCGCTTCGTCTAGTGAGAGCGGTTCGTTTGGTGAGAGCACTTCGTCTGATGATGTCATATCACCTGGTAGTGACGTCATTTCATCTGGTGCACTGTTCATCAGATCCTATCGTCTGGTCCCATTTTTGACCCTCTAGATGATAGAATTTTCCTTCTAGGTCTTCATGAAAGTTGTAAATCTTAAAGTGCTCTTTCAATCCAACTAAAGAAAACCTTGATCTAATATCTCTATAGCAAGTTGTGCCTTGGAATAGTGAAATAGGATTATCTTACTGAACACACTTCAGTATTTTGATTATGTCTGGATCTATAGGATTCCAAATTAGATGATTTTTTCAGAGTAAACTAGAGCAATAGGACTACAAATTATATGAAAACGTCGAATTGTGATTCCATCTCTAAGATGTTCAAGTTTTGGCTAGAAGTTATATATAGCCTACTATTTTGGATAAGAGCAGTCCAAAAATGTTCGAGGTATATCTTTCAAATTACTGATCCAAATTGAGTGATTTTGATGTAAATAGAAACATAAGACGTAGAAGAACACTTTTCTAGAAGAGTATGACCAAATTACATTAGTTTCACCTTTTGATGGAATGTGAACAGTATAACCAAATGTGTGTTTAAGAAAAGTCTAAAGTGATTCAATGAGAAATGAATTGTGAATTTAATGGTGTTAGTGAGGCATAAACCTAAGTATAAATTAGACTTAGACGGGTTAAGGAGCAACTGGAACGTTAACCTCCAGACATTGCTAGCACTTTTAGGCATTAGCTTTGGGAGCAACTTGTAAGTAACTTAGACGGTCTCACTTAATTACTTGTTTTCTTAATTTCTATTTTGAAATGATTAAATGAATACGGTCTGATTGTTTTTTCCGGATAGAAGGTCCCATGACTATGAAATGTTAAGTGCATATTGAAGTGCTGCTTGCATGTGAATGTGAAAAACTATGTGATTCATCATATGATTAATTATGATACGTGCATTCCATTCATGAATGCACAATCAGATAATTACAGTTGTAACCAGAGAAGCCACCGATCAGAACTTAAAGCTCAACTTGTGAAAAGAGCCTCGAGCTCAGATAATGATTAAGAGCCTAAGTCTCACTATGTAAAATGAGCCTTGTATCCTCATCAGATAAGGGACAGTTAGTATTGAGCCTAGTATCCAAAATAGATAGGGACAATTTAGGCACTCGGCCACAACAATATAACAATGAGAAAAGTGTCTCATGGGCATTTCATATGCATTATGCTAAGTATGTTTGCTGAATTGAAATGCAAAAATTTGCCTATGCTTAAGTGAAAAAGTGATGTTTTTGTAAAGTGAAATTTTGTGAAATATATGTTATGTGAATTGTTGTGCTACATGAATTGAGTGAACCATTGATGATGATTACCTCATTGAGTTCGCAAAACTCACAAAAATTGCAACTTTGTCTTTTCAGGATCGAGAGTCGACTCTAGCTACTGAGAGGCTCTACCAACCATACGGATTGTGAATTGGCAAAAGAATCAATGTTTCAATGGTCGGTCAACTGGGATCTTTAGATGGTTTAGATAGATTGTATACATCTTCCTCTTTCATGTAGTACTTTTGTATTAGGTTTGATGATGTACATATAGTAAATGTTGAAAGACCCAATGTAGACTTTCAGTTTTACACAATGAAATGAGGAAAAAAAAGTTGGTTTTTAAAATGTTGTGATTTCCTTTTGATGTCTATAAGAGATTAGTGTTATGATGCCATGTGAAGTGAATGTAGTGGTCAAACATAGGTCGCCCTTATCATAGGATATGTATCGGAATGACCTTCAGGCATCCCAGTGTGTACTCTACGGTAAGAGAGTGCTACACATATGTTGCACAATCAGAATCTCCTAATCATCAGACCTAAGTCTAGCATTCAACTTTTGTTAAGAATGCAAATATCATTTAGAACTTCTCAGCAATCAGAACACTTCCAATACATTCCTAAATATTAACTCCTCATACTTTAAGTCCGAAATTCATAAACAAATCATAAATAGTTAATAATTGGAAGTTAAATAAATTCAATCAATTCTAGGAAAAATCAAATAGGTTGACTCACAGTATGCTCCAATATGTTATTGCCTGGATGGTCTAACAATGGCTGACTGACATCTAATGTGCTCCTCTATATCATACAAAACACAATTACAAATATCACACTTTTGCATAAATGTATAAGCATACCTTTATGCACATCTATGTATATTAAAAATGCAATGCATGTTCAATGACAATCCCAAGTATCTTATCGAATTCTTATCACCATATCATTCAGATATCAAAACCCTCATAAATATAATTAGTGCTTAGGGTTTTGACCACAATAAAATAGTGTAAAGTTATTTTCATAACTCAATTGATCATTTCAGACTTTTCTAACAATATACTTTTAGGTTAACTTTGCATAATCATTCTTATAAGGTAAAAGACATATTTAGGCAACACTTCCTATTAGAAAAATTTTCTCCAATGTCTTAAGTTTCTAATGACACCAAAATCATTCAATTTGGTTCAGTATTTTGAAAGTTATATTTAAATTATTTTCAGACTGTTTTCATTTTATAATAGTACACTATACTCAACTTCCATCCAGAAATTGAAAGTCTTAGAGACTGAATCAAAATTCTAGTTCTTTAGATAATTTGTATACCTATGTCTCTAGTTTAATTCAAATTAAAAATCATTCCATTCGAATAACTACACAACAAGATATTGTCAAAATACCAAATCATGTTCAACGAAATCTTTCTGGTTATCACCAGCACAGTTAAATTCAATAACCCCACAAAATAAATTAAGAATAACTTATGGCTATGTAAGAGTCAAATGTTTGCAACAAAAATTTACGCCCGTGCACACCAACGAAATTAAATGTTCTCTATAAGACTTCAACTCATGACTGCACACCAAATCAGACTTGTCGCATATTTTTAGTTCAATCCCTCCTAAATGATTTTAGATGGCTATGATTTTTGTGGAGATGTAGATTAGTGTCTTATGAGTCTAATGGTTTAAGTCTCATGTCATTTGAAGGTCAGGTGAAGAAGTTATAATAAAAAGATTGAAGGATGTTCAAAACAAACTCTTCCAGAAAAATTGTTGAAAGTGATGATCATGCGGACTAATAGATCCACACGATCGCTAATCGCGACCATAAGCACGATTGCGACTCGTGATCTTCTTTCTTCTCTTTTTCATTAAATATTTCTCCTGCTTCTCCTTCCAACTTTTTTCCAGATTTCTCATTCCTATCTTATTCAATCTATGACTCCATTATTTTCTCCTCTTTTCGACTCTCATTATAGTTCAAAATCATCCACAATAGATCAAAATTTAAGATTTATATCCAATCCAAAAAATTATATATTCATGCATGTTTCCATTTTCTGCACTTTTTTGTCTTTTATCTCTTTCCATTTTTAACTTTCTCTCACTACTGTAATTTTGTTTCCAACAATAACAATCCACAAACCAAAACAGAACCTATAACTATACAATTCTTCCACCACATTTTTTTGCTATTATTTCTGTTAAACTCAATAACTCAAGGAAAATAAATTAAAATCCCTAATTACTAACAACCATCGAAAACATATCACTATTCATGCAACTCCTTTTCAATTCAGCTTTTCTGCACCTTTTCATTCTCACTACCGAATTTACTTCTTCCAATATCACTCATATATGTATTCATTTACATCGCAAAACATCATTAAAAATCACTTACTTGTTTCAACAAGGATTCTAGCAGTGAGAGTGAATCAATGATACAAATTCAACAACTTTTTGTTTGGTGATGAGAGAGTTTTGAAAACTATACTTTCAGTGAAGAACAAGATAGTGAAATAGAGTTGTATCGATTCTTCCATATAAAACATATACTAAATGTCCTTGTGCATATATTACATTTGTCATTCATTAAGCAGTCCACGTGTCACTAAACAATTGGTCCATTATTTCAATATTTTTCTTAGTCTAAAATACCCCAATTTTTTTAGAAAATTTTCTTAAAGTTTACCAAAAATTTTGAAATAATCTTAATATCCTCCAAATAAATTTTCACCACAAATAATCCACAATTTATATTTTAATCGCATTAATAACTCAATTATACCTAGAAAATATCAATGAATGCATGTACAATCATATTCGTGTGCAAAAATTAATATTCTCATGTATATGTGTATGCCATATTTAACTTAAGCATGATATGCATTTCCTAATGTCTCAGTAATTTTCTCATTTACACTATTCTAGCCTTAAAATGGGTAACGAGATATTACAAATGAAGTAGAAAAGATGATCTATATACAAGATGTGTTAGAAGTAAATGTAGGAAGTTAAAAAAAATCTAGAAAATTGGAAAAGAGTGGCTGGAATATTTTAGCTGTAGTGTTTCCACTGATTATGCATCTATATTTTAGCCATAACTTAATCTGTAAATATCCAAATGGGATGATTTTAAGTTCAAATTAAAATAGAGACATATAAATACAAATTTCATGAAGAAATAGAATTTTAATTATATTTTAAGAGTTTCAAATTTTTACTTGAAGTTGAGTACTGGATGCAATTGCAATTTGAGAATAGTAGGTAGTATTTTGTGTATAACTTGAAGAATACTAAATCAAATTATATGAAATTTGTGTCGTTATAAACTTAAGACACATGGAAACATTTTTTTACTGAAGAATGTAGTCTGATGATAACTTGATCTGTGCATTTCTAAATGAGTTTATTCTAAATTCAAATTAAACTAGAGACATATATCTACAACTTTACTGAAGAAGTCAAATGTTAATTCTATCTCTAAGCATTTCAAAATCTTGCTGGAAGTGGAATTAGGAGTTATGTACAGTTTAAAAACAGTCTGAAGTGTTTTGGGTATAGCTTTCAGTATACTGAATCAAATTGTACAAATTTTTGTGTTATTAGAAACTGGAAACATAGTGGAATAATTTTATAGAAGAAAGTTTTACTTAAATACACCATTTTTCTTGTCATAATGACCATGCAAAGTTATCCCGAAAGGGGTGTTAGGATGAAAATGTTGAGGAGTGCTGGAATTTGATAACTGGAATGTTTTTATTGAACATGCTTCAGTATTTTGGCTCTATTTTGATCTGTAGATTTCCAAATGAAATGATTCTTGATTTAAATTAAACTAGAGGTATTTGGATACAAATTTTAAGAAGAAATTGAATTTTAAATCTCTCCTTAGGGGTCTTGAAATTGCACTTGAAATTGAGTCTTGGCTTAGGCAATAACACTACAAGGGACAGAAATCATGTCCTGAGTTTATCAAAGAAACTGAATTAATTTAGGTTGAATCAGACAATTGTGTCTTCACAAAAATTGTATTTCATTCTCTTATCTTTCAATTGGTACTAATTTTGTAATTTTTGAATATCTTAGCTGAAAGATATGGGTTGTACAATTAGAGGATATGATCATGTACTAGCCAAAAGTTCAAATATACGTTGTCTGTGGTATTGTGAGCATAAATCATAAAATACTAAATCAAATTGGATGATCTTGGAGTCATTAGAAACCTAATACATTGGAGAACATCTTTACAGTAGTAAGTGTTGCCTAATATTGTTATTTACCCTATCATATTAATTATGTAAAGTTGACCAAAATCTTATGGGTAGAAAATCTAAAGTGGTCAATTGGGTTATGAAATTGATTTCACATTCTTTTATTTTGGTCCAAATTAGAAGGACAAATTATATTAATGAGGGATTTGATATCTGATTGATTTGATGATGGGAATTACAATAAGATACTAAGAATTGTCATTGAACATGCATTGTGCATAGTTTCAATACATAGATGTGCATAAATGAATACTTATACATTTGTGCAAAGGTGTGATATTTGTAAATGTGTTTTTTATGATATAGAGGAGCTCATTGGATGCCAGTCAAACATTGCCAGACCATCCAGGCAATAGTATATTAGAGCGTACTATGAGTCAACCTAGATGAATTTCCTAGGATTGATCTAATTTGATTTGTTAAGTTTCCGATTATTGAACTGTTGCGATTGTTTGTGAATTCTGGACTTAAAGTCCGAGGAGTATATAGTTGGGTATGTATTAGAAGTTCTTGATTGCCTTGAGATTCTAAAGGATTAATTTAATTTGATTTTGCCAAATATTGAATTGTTACGATTGTTTATGAATTCCGGACTCGAAGTTCGAGGAGTTAAATAGTTGGATATATATTGGAAGTGCTTAATTACCTTAACATTCTGAATGCGATATGAATTCTCAATGAAAGTTGAATGCCAGACTTAGGTCTGATGATTATAAAATTTTGACTGTGCTTTATAAAAGATTGTGACATATGTAAATTATGAGTTGATGCATTTCATAAAATGCATGCTCAGATAAAGGCTTTGTGACCGGAGTTGTCAGTATCAAGTGCTTGCACGTAGAGCTTTGCTCCATGATATATGATTCCGCACGTAGAGCTATGGTCCGTGATTTATGTTTCTGAATGATCCCAATGGTGTGAGTTTATGGAATATACATGTTCTGCATGATTAGTTGTGAAATATGTGATTTGTGTTTACGAATCCGGTGAAATCATCAATGATGGTTCGCTCATTCAGTTCGCAAAACTCATAAAAAATTGCAACGTGGCTTTTCAGGTTCAGAGGAGTTATCCAATTAGACGAATTGGAGTTCCGCCATTGCAAATGAGCATGAGTTAAGGGTCGAGATCAGTTTACACCTACATATGTATTTAGTAATTTTATTTTCAAATTATGTTATGAAAAAAATTGTATTAAGTGTATGTGATTGAATTGGCAACAAAATGACATTATGATTGTAAGTTTTCTTTTGTATTTGAAATGGGCCCAAATGACTATTGTAACACATGTGAATGGAAATGTTTTTTACATAAGGTGGGCCCGATTTGATTAATGATTTCCACATACATGTATATTGTTTAAGGAAAAAAAGATTTGTAATGAATTTTGACTAAATGATCATTCTAGTATGCCACCATTGCGGGGTACGTACTCGGATATCACTCAGGATGTTGGGTACGTGTCCTACGAGAGCGGGGTGCTACATTTTGATATCATAGCTAAGTTTAGTATCTTACATGGGCTTTTTTTTGACATATGTGTCAAGTTATATGCATTTCAGTCATATCATAGCAAGTAGTAGCAACTGATCCCTAGTCTGAGTTACTTTTATATGAGTCACATATATGAGCATTTGTTAAGTATTTGAACTTATGGAAGTTATGGGAAGAATAATGATCTGTCTAAATGTGAGAAAATGGAAGTTTGTGGATATTTAGAAATTGGAAATAGTAAATGGTTGGGTAAGACAAACAATGATTCAATGTAATGGTATTAGAGGATGTATTATTGAATATGACACCAATATTGTACTATGGTAATATATCCCCGAATGTGATATAGATGCGAATATATTATCATGGATTGGTTGAGGAAAATAGAGAAATGAGTGAAGATGATATTAATGTATACAAGTAGAATGAAATGAAAAAAAAATTATTATGATCCTAAGAAGATGAACTTAGAACTGAACTAGTTGTTGATTAATGTAACAAGACTTATGATCCACTATTAGAATAAGTTAGTGGAATTGAGATCGAAATTTCAGGATGATAATGTATCATTAATTCTGAATTGGTAGTGAACATACATATGTATGACGATATACTGGTAATTGGAAGAAGGGATAAAGAAAGTGAGATCTGTAAAAGTTGTGACGGTTAAGTTAATTTGTTATTTTACGAGAACATATTTAATTATAGGATCACCATGACAAGTGTGAGAATTGAGCACATAAGAATTATATGTGTGGAAATGATATAGGAAGTAATCTATGATATATGAACATTTGTTAGTCATAGTTCCCATAATTTAAACTCTAAGATGAATTAGATTAATGCATGAAAGTGCTTATAGTGATCGATCGGGGATAGATTAAGTGTGTTACAGATGTTATTATGTGTTATGAATCCAAGGAAAAGGAAGAAGGGCACGATTGTGGTATAGTTCCCACGACTAAGGTCAGACACAAAAAAGGAAATGTTTTCCTTAATCAAATGAGATTAAAATATACTGAGCATAAGTTATTAATTAGTGAATTGTCTTAAATACATCTCTAGATAAGATGTAATAATTTTGATGGTATATACCAAGGTATAAGAGTAAATGGATTTGCTTAATGTTTCACTGAGCTTTATTATAGACGATAGTCTGAGCATATAAGTTATGACATAAATTGAGCTTATTGAGATATTATGAATAGTTTAAATTGATCTTTTTGAGATACTAAGAATTTTTGATAAGCAGTGATGGGAATAGTTGATTGATAAGGATTAGATGAACAATATAATTGATAGTAGCAAGAAATCTTCTTTGGAAGAATAATTTCACCAAATAAGGTTAAGCAGATCAGATGGTTTACTTTTAAGAATGGACTACAATGGAATAAATTAAAAGTGAGTATTGGAGTTCTATTCCTAACAAAGACTCAAGCATGAGATATAGAATATGCTACTAAGAGCGTATGTATTTTGTTTGATATAAAGTATCCAACTATGTGATTGGATTCTTGAATCTGAGGCGACACTCTTGCTAATGTGAGGAGAACTTCGGCCCACAGTACATTATAAGAAAATATGTTCAGGGGATATAAATTTATTTGATGAATGTGTTACCAACACAGGACATTAAGTTTGTGAATAAATAGAAATGAGTGGAGAAATGAGTAAGAATGGTTTAACAATGCAATAAGTCAATGTGAAATAAGAAGAAATATTAATGGAGAAAATCATTCAAGAACTAAGTCAATTGAGAAATTGACAATAATATGAGATAATGTTACTTCATTGAGAAATTAAGTACTTAAGGAATTATGAGAACTAATCATCGGTACTTAGCATTTTAGCAATATTTGTGAGAGTTAAAATACCCTCGAAAGTGTCATCGTATTGAAGAATATAGTGCTCCAATTTTGTTTGGATTAATTAGTGAATATGATCGTAGATGGGATCTTAAATGTATTTGAAGAGTTGAAAAGAATATTTTGATTTCTTAAGGAAATTTGCTGTTTTAAATGAATATGAAATTCTGTCTGTGCATTAAAAGTGCAAGCTATGTGAGGTATATTCCATTATTTGATGCATTTCATATAATACATGTTCAGATAAAGATGTTGTAATTAGAGTAGCTAGTCTAAAGGAGCTTTAAGGTCAGAATTTTACACGTAGAGCTTTGCTTCGTGATTTTTGTTTCTGATTGACCCTAATGGCTAGTATCTGTATCTGTACCTAAAAGGCACTCGATCACAACAAATAACGAATTTGAAGATTTTGTAATAGACAATGATGTTTTGCATCAAAAATTAAGATGCAATTTGTTGCAACATAATAAACTGATTTTTGTATGCATTGAGAAAATTAAAGTCTCATGAGTTAATTATTTGATACATGATTTGAAACTTCCTGAAATAGCCATTGCTTGGAAAGCTTGAAGACACTAAATGTACAATGAAATATTTCAGATTTATATATATAAATATACAGATCAATAACATTTGAGGTACTTATTGAGTTTGAAAGAATTTTAGACGCGACTAAGACAATGGATAGAAGTATTGAAGGACTATGATTGGACAAATAAGTACTATCTTGGTAAAACTAGTGTACATATCTATTGCTTGAACAGAAAATTCAATAAAGGAATAGCATAAATTCAGATATAGTGGTTAGTAAATCTAGTGCAATGAAGAGCATCGAATACTGAGTTGACTTTTGGACAAATCAAAGTACTACTAGCTAACGAATTTAAAATTAGTTTCGCATGAACAGATGGGCAAAGCCCAAATTAAGGATTTAGAATTGATGAATTTTATTGAGGAAATTGAAAGTTGGTAATGAATCTTAATTTTGAGTTTGAATAGGAAAAGAATACCTTGTGATTGTAATATGAAGTTTGTGCGCACAATAAAGATGATTGAGTAAAAGATTGTTACAGGTTACACAAATAAAAACTTATGTTATACATCCTAGTAGGAATACAATGAAATAATGTTGATGGCTACGAATATAAAAACAAGTGATTACATGTAATTGTTGCCGACAGTCTTAACTTTTGGAGATATCTTAAAGTTTATATTTTGGAGTTCATAGAAATATGAGGTCAATGCTTAGTTTTAATTGACTTTAAGCATAGCAATCAATATCACAGTGAAATTATTAAAATATCATATGAGGAGTTATACGACATAAAGAATCGACTGTCTTTATATTTGGGTTAATAAGGCCTAAAAAAATAGCTTATGGCCAGAAGTGATAGGATATGTCGATGATAAGTGAAATTGATGTGTATTAAAAATTAAGTGACTCAAGACAGACGAATGAATTAGGAGGAGCAACACCAAAGATTTGGAATAAAGTAAGATACACACATGAGTTAAGTGTATTAACAGTAAAGAGATGTGAATTATCAAACAAAAGATGAATCGTTTATGAGAGTATCACCTTGCCAAGGTGTACTCAGGTTAAGAAAAAGGAAGTTAAGCCCGACATAAAATTGTCTATATGAAAGTTTTGTAAGAAAAAGACCATTAACATCTGAGTTTATAACACCAACAAAGATCTCTTAAATGTATAAAGTGTGATATGTGAGTGTGATAAGAAATAGTACTATGATCTAACTAAGATGTATTGTCACTATAGGAAATGAAAACTTGATTAATCAGAAATATATTGAGGACACAGGCAAGATCGTGTGATATCTAAATAACTAACTAGAAAACTGATTGATTCCATTGACTATAGTCAAGTGGAAGAAATTATTCGAGTGATAGTGCTAAATGGGAAATGGTAGAGCATATGAGGAAATAATACCCCTACCTTTCTGGTAAATCAGATAAGAAATTCGAGGAAGAATTTTTTTTAAGGAGGTGAGAATTATAACATCCCATTACCCATGTTAAGGTAAGAATAATGATTATAAGAATTTACTGAGAAGCTAGAAAATGCATATCATGCTTAAGCTAATCACGACATGCACATTTTTGCACATGAATATGATTGTACATGCATTCATTGACATTTTTCGGGTATAATTGATTGTTAAAATGCAATTAAAATGTGAATTGTGAATTACTTGAGCTGAAAATTTATTAGGAGACTATTAGTATTATTTCAAAAAGTTTTGTGAATTTTAGTAAATTTCTGAAAATTTGGGGTATTTTGGAAATTTGGAGTTTTTTTGGAAAAAAAATGTAGAAATATGGAACAATTATTTTATGTCATATCGATAGCTTAAGTAGTTGACAAATGGCAACATGAGTGAATGACAAATGAACTAGTAATTAGGAGACATGTGGCAATTTCAGGAGGAGATAAATGGCTTACATGCCGAATGACACATGTGAAGATGGTTTGGAGACACCTTGCACCTAGTTCATTAAGCTAAGTTGCTGCTGGAAAAATCCACCATCTTATTCTCCTTTCTCCACTGAAAGTTGCTGCTAACACACATCCCTGAAATTTGGTTTCAACCTTGCCAAATGACTACATCAACTTCATATTTGTAACCTTTACAAGAGAGTCTTGTTTTTACCTTTACTTTGTGACAACCTTGCAAGCTTGGAGGGCTAGACTAGCTTGAGCTTTTGAAGTATAATTTGATCTTAACAAGTAACTAGAAATCTGATCTTTAAGGCATGTGATTATGATGATTAAATTAGGAAAATTGTATAAGATGTTGATGAGGAAGTTTGCTAGAATATTATGAATTGGAAAACTTTCACTGAACATATTTCGGTAGTCTGATAATAACTTGATCTATGGATTTCTAAATGATTTAATTCTCACTTATTATTAAACTAGAGACATATATCTACAACTTTCCTGAAGAAGCCAAATGTTAATTCTATCTCTAAGCATTTCAAAATCTTGCTAGAAGCGGAGTTAGGAGTTCTGTTACAGTTTAAAAACAGTCTGAAGTGTTTTGGATATAGCTTTCAGTATACTGAATCAAATTGTACAATTTTTATGTTATTAGAAACTGGAAACATAGTGGAATAATTGTCTAGAAGAATGTGTTAATTAAATACACCATTTTCCTTGTCATAATGATCATGCAAAGTTTTCCCAAAAGGGAGTGTTAGGATTAAAATGCTTCGGTATTTTGGCTATATTTTGATCTGTAGATTTCTAAATGAAATGATTCTTGATTTAAATTTGAATAGAGGTATTTGGATACAAATTTTAAGAGGAATTGAATTTTAACTCTCTCCTTAAAGGTCTTGAAATTGCACTTGAAATTGAGTCTTGGCTTAGGAAGTAACACTACAAGGGATGGAAATCTTGTCCTGAGTTTATCAAAGAAACTGAATTGATTTAGGTTGAATTAGACAATTGTGTTTTCACCAAAATTGTATTTCATTCTTTTATATTTCAATTGGTACTAATTTTGTAATTTTTGGATATCTGAGCTGAAAGATATGGGTTGTACAATTAGAGGATATGATCATGTACTAGCCAAAAGTTCAAATATACACAGTTTGTGGTTTTGTGAGCATAAATCATAAAATGCTTAATCAAATTGGATGATCTTGGAGTCATTAGAAACGTAAGACATTGGAGAACAACTTTAACAACCTATTAAAAGCTTTACTTATGCATCTTGCTTTTCCGAGAAACTCTCGGCTCCTGGGACAAAAGTAAGTGTTGCCTAATTTTGTCATTTACACTATCAGATTAATTATGCAAAGTTGACCAAAATCTTATGGGTAGAAAATCTGAAGTGGTCAATTAGGTTAAGAAATTGATTTCACATTGATTTATTTTGGTACAAATTATAAGGACAGATGATATTAATGAGGTCTTTGATATCTGATCAATTTGATGATCAGAATTACAATAAGATACCCGGAATTGTCATTGAACATGCATTGTGCATACTTTCTATACATAGATGTGCATAAAGGAATATTTATACATTTGTGCAAAGGTGTGATATTTGTAAATGTGTTTTGTATGATATAGAGGAGCTTATTGGATGCCAGTCAAATATTCTTAGACCATCCAGGCAATAGCATATTGGAGCATATTGTGAGTCAACCTAGATGAAATTCCTAGGATTGATTTAATTTGATTTGTTAAATTTCCAATTATTGAACTGTTGCGATTGTTTCTGAATTCCGGACTTAAAGTCCGAGGAGCATATAGTTGGGTATGTATTAGAATTGCTTGATTGCCTTGAGATTTTGAAGGATTAATTTTATTTGATTTTTCCAAATTTTGAATTGTTACGATTGTTTATAAATTCCAGACTCGAAGTTCGAGGAGTTAAATAGTTGGAAATATATTGGAATTGCTTGATTACCTTGAGATTCTGAATGCGATGTGAATTCTCAATGAAAGTTGAATGCCAGACTTAGGTCTGATGATTATGAAATTTTGACTGTTCTTTATAAAAGATTGTGACATATGTAAATTCTAAATTGATGCATTTCATAAAATGCATGCTCAGATAAAGGCGTTATGACCGGAGTAGCCAGTATCAAGCGCCTGCACTTAGAGCTTTGCTCCATGATATATGATTCCGCACATAGAGCTATGCTCCATGATATATGTTTCTTACTGAGCCCAATGGGCCAGTATTTGTATATGTGATATGTGATAAGCACTCAGTCACAACAATAATAACGAATGTGGAGTCGCATATGCATCTATATTTGTTTATCTATGTTCTGATTCACAATAATTAAATGATGTGCCATGATAGTGTGAGTTTATGGAATATACATGTTCTACATGATTAGTTGTGAAATATGTGATTTGCGTGTATGAATCCGATGATATCATCAATGATGGTTCGCTCATTCAGTTCGCAAAACTCAGAAAAAATTGCAACGTGGCTTTTCAGGTTCAGAGGAGTTATCCAATTAGACGAATTGGAGTTCAGCCACTACAAATAAGCATGAGCTAGGGGTCGGGATCAGTTTACACCTACATATGTATTTAGTAATTTTATTTTCAAATTATGTTCTGAAAAAAAATTGTATTACGTGTATGTGATTGAATTGGCAACAAAATGACACTATGATTGTAAGTTTTCTTTTATGTTTGCCCAAATGGCTATTGTTAAACTTATGAATGGAAATGTTTTTTTAAATAAAGTGGCTCGGATTTGATTAATGATTTCCACATACGTCTCTGTAATGAATTTTGACTAAATGATCATTCTAGCATGCTACCCTTGTGGGGTACGTACTCGGATATCACTCAGGATGTCAGGTACACGTGCTACGAGAGTGGGGTGCTACATTTAATGCTTGATTAAGTGATGAACTTGAAATAAGTTTGTATCATTGAGGTTTAAATATAAGTCCAAATTAGACATATATAAGCCTTAAAGTATGGATGATCATAAGATGTGAATAAAGAAAATATACCCGAGATTGTCTTTGAACATGCATTTTATATGATCCATATATACATATGTGCATAATTGAGTACTTATATGATTGTGCAAAGTTGCGATGTGTGTAAATGTGTATGTGATGCATGACATAAAAGGTAAAATAGAGAGACAACATCAACACGTTGTCGGGACTTCAAGGCAATAGCTTTCTTGATTAGCTTGTGAGTAACCTAGATGGTCTTACTTGAATAATTGTTTGTTTTAAATTATATTTTGAATTATTTTGTGAAAGTGATGGTGTTGATTCCATACATTGAATGTACGAGGCGTTTGATGCATAAATAAGATATTGGAAGTGTTCCTTAAATATGAATTTGATGAAATAAGTGTTACTCAACATGATTGTTAAATGTCGGACTAAGGTCCGATGATAAATGTGAATATAATTGTGAATGTGATGCATTTCATTACATGAATGCATGACAACATAAAGGCTGTTATGACAGGAGTAGTCACCGAAAAAGAACTTAAAGCTCAAAATGTGATAAGAGCCTTTGGCTCAGTTGTAATTATACCCAGTATCCACTAAAGGATATGGGACAATGTTTGAACAAGCTTGGTATCTACTAGGGATATGGGTAAGTAAAAAGGCACTTAGTCACAATAAAGTAATAATTTAAAGTGAGTCTCATGGGCATTGCAATAATAATTGATATGTATATTTTAAATGATCAAAATGATCTGATTGACTACTCTGAATGTGATATATGAAGTAAGTGATATGTGAGGCTACATGATAAATGAAATGATGCAAATTATGTGATTATATATATTAATGTGTTATATGATTTGAGTGAACCATCAAGTATGGTTAACACAATGAGTTCGCAAAACTCACCAAAATTGTGACGTTGACATTTCAGGTATTGAGAGAGGATACTAGTGATAGAGAGACTCTAGAAGAAGTATGATTTTTGTACTTTTGGAAAGGAGAAATGATTCAAAGGCCGGTCAGCTGAGACTGAAGGATTTAGATATATTTTTTGTATAATTCCTCATATATATAGCGTGTTAGGTATATAGAGATGTAAACTCTGATTAGCTTTGATAATGTACTTATATGGATGTTTTGTAAAGCTAAAATGTACATTTTCAATTCTTATGAAATGAAATGAGGAATTTTTTGGGTTTTCAAATAGTGTGACATTTATCTTATAAATGATAATGCCATGATTAAGTTAGTGTGTTATTGCTCCAACATCCCACTCCTGTGGGATAAGTATTCGGATATCCCTCAGGATGTTAGGTATGTGTTATGTGAGAGTGGGGTGCTACAGATCATATTTTTGAAATATAACTATTGTTGGGTCTGAGTCCAATTACTTATCACATATATTCATACTCTCATGCATCTCATTCTTTTTCCTCTTTTTTGAATATACAAAATGTGATAGCATCTTTCATGCCAAGACATGAGAATACATCATAATGCAATTTCTATCATTCGTAACAATTCAAATTTAAGCAATTAAACATATACACACACATGTAAGCAAACTACCCATCTCAACAATAACCATAAATATATTAACCACCTAATTTGCTAGGAAATCCAAGTTCAATGGTGCCTTTCCTCTCGCTCTTAGGTAAGATTTTCTTGGTTTCCTAAAACAAACAAGTTTCTCATTCAACCTAATATTCAAATTGAAATTCAGAAAACTTCAACTATCAAAAATGATAAAACTAAGCTTAGACTTAAGCTACCCATAGTGTATCTAGGTTAGAAAACTAAGACCTAGGATAAAATCCATGAAAGATCAAAATGGGTTCTTCTTTCTCTTCTTTCTCTCTTCATTCCCAATACAAAACCCATTTCTTTAATCCTTTTTATCTTTCTAACGAAGCAAGAAGAAAAGATAAAACTTACCTAAGATAAGTTGATTCTCTTCTTTCTTGTTAGCTTCTCCATGTTTTTCTTTTCTTTCCTTCTTCTCCAACACTCCACGCACTCTTCTCTTCTATTCTCTTTTTATTCAAGACCACATTTCTATCTTGTCCTTCCCATTTTACCCCTCATTTATTTTGGTAAAAGACTACTTACTCCTTTAATCCATTAAACACCATATTAAGTCTATTAAACCATACCATACTCTACTTAATTCTAACACTTCTATTAAAGTTCTAATTTCTACTTATGCTCACTAAATAAATCACTAAATTCTAAGAAAATAAAAAAATTAATCAATAACTAAATAATTAATTTAAATAAAAGAAAAGAAAATTTTAGGGTTCAATAATTCTCCTCCCTTTAAAGAATTTCATCCTCAAAATTCTTACCTGAGTCTACAATGAGGTGCGAATACTTCTCCTTGATTGCTTCCAAAGGCTCCCATGTTGCCTCCTCTCTTACATGGTTCTTCCATAAGACTTTAACCAGCTTCATATAATTGTTTCTCAAGATCTTTTCTTTGAATCTAGAATCTCCACTGGTTGTTCCTCATAAGTCAAATCTTCCCTTAATTGAAACTCTGAAGGTTGAACTATGTGTGAAGGATCTGATCGATATTTCCTCAACATTGATACATGGAAGATATTGTGAATCTTAGATAATTCTGGCAGCAAAGCTAACTTGTAGGCTAAATGCCTAATCTTCTCAATAATCTCATAAGGGCCTATGTACCTCAGACTAAGCTTGCCTTTCTTACCAAATCTCAAGACTCCTTTCCATGGAGAGGCTCTAAAAAATACTTTGTCTCCAACTACAAATTCCATCTCCCTTTTATATGCATCCGTATAGCTCTTCATCCTATCTTGAGTCTCTGCTTTACCAATTTAATCTTATCAATTGTAACTTGTACCAACTCAGGCCCTAAAAGTATCCTTCCACTTTCCTCGTCCCAAACAATAGGAGTTCTGTACCTCCTATCATACAAAGCTTCATAAGGTTTCATTTGAATTCCTGAGTGGTAGGAATTATTATAAGCAAATTCAATTAAAGGTAGATGATCATCCCATAAGCCCTTGAAGTCCATAACACAAGCTCTTAACATTGCCTCCAACATCCGTATTGTCCTCTTTGACTGACCATCAGTCTATGGATGGAAAGTTGTGCTAAAATGCAACTTAGTTCCTAAAGCCTCTTATAAGCTTTCCAAAATCTAGAAGTGAACTTCTGATCTTTATCCAAGACTATAGAACTTAGAATTCCATTAAGTTTGATTATTTCATCTATGTATCTCTTGGCCAAAGTATTTAAAGAATATGTCTGTTTAGTTAGCAAGAAATTGGCTGACTTGGTTAGCCTATCAACAATCACCCATATTACATCATGCTTCCTGCTAATTCTTGGCAATCCCATCAGGAAATCCATCGTAATCTTTTCCCACTTCCATGCAGGAATAGACAAAGGTTTAAGCTTACCGATAGATGCTTAATGTTCTGTTTTAACTTGCTGACACACTAAGCATTTTCAACCATACTCTGTAACATCTTTCTTCATTCCTTTCTACTAAAATTGCCCTTTCAAATATCTATAAATTCTCGTACTCCCCAAGTGCATTGCATAGGGGGCATTGTGTGCCCTATCAAGAATTTCATCCTTCAATTCTAACATATTGGGAATACATCATACCTACCACTATCAATCCATTTTCTCTTATCTTTATTTTAGAAAGTTTACCGTTTTTAATCTCTTCTCTAAGCTTGCTCAAGTACTCATCTTGCTCCTGCAATTCCTTAATCTTCTCATTCAACACTGGCCTTATTCTAAAATTAGCCAATGTACAATCAAATTTGGTTTGTCTCAATGTCACCTTAAGTTTGGCTAATTCTCCCAACAAAGGAAAATATAATATCTCTACATGTGCTATAGTAGACTTCTTACTCAGTGCATTCGTGACTACATTAGCTTTCCCTGAGTGGTAGTCTATCATCAAGTTGTAATATTTCATTAATTCTAACCACCTTCTTTTCCTTAGATTTAACTCTTTTTGTCTCATCAAATATTTAAGACTCTTGTGGTCTGTAAATACTTTGGTAGTGACTCTATATAAGTAATGTCTCCATATTTTCAACACAAAGATTATGACAGCTAACTCCAAGTCATGCGTAGGATAATTCATCTCATAAGGTTTTAATTGCCTAGAAGCATAGGCAATCACTTTATCTCTTTGTGTGAACATACACCCTAATCCCTTCCTTGAGGCATCACTATATACTATATACCCGTCACTACCTGAAGGCAAGGTCAAAATTGGTGCAGTTGTGAGCCTATTCTTCAATTACTCAAAGCTCTTTTGACATTCCTTTGTCCATATAAACTTTTGATTCTTCCTTGTCAATTTGGCAAGTGGGGCCGCTATCATGGAAAATCCCTCTACAAACCTTCTATAATAACCATCTAAACCCAATAAACTCCTCACTTCCACTATATTTTTAGGTGCTTTCCATTTAACCACAACCTTTATTTTTCTCGGATCCACATGTACTCCTTTTTTTGAAATTACATGTCCAAGAAACACCACTTCCCTTAACCAAAATTCACATTTATCAAATTTGGCATACAACTCTTCCTTCCTCAGTGTCTCAAAGGTAATCCTTAAATGTTCCTCATGCTCCTTATCACTCTTGGAATAAACTAATATGTCATCAATAAAGACTATGAGAAATCAGTCTAAGAAAGGCTTAAAGACTCTATTCATTAAGTCCATGAAGGTTGTAGGGGTATTCGTTAGTCCAAAAGGCATAACTAAGAACTCAAAATGACCATACCATATTCTAAAGCAGTCTTTGACACATCAGACTCCTTTATCCTCAACTGCTGATAACCTGATCTCAAATCTATCTTGGAGAAGATGCTTGCCCCTTGCAATTGGTCAAACAAATCATCTATGCATGGGAGTGGATATCTATTCTTGATAGTGACATGATTAAGCTTCCAATAATTCACACACATTCTCAATGATCCATCTTTCTTCTTCACAAAAAGAACTGGGGCTCTCCAAGGTGAAGAGCTAAGCATAATATAACCTTTTTCTAATAACTCTTCTAACTGCTCTTTAAACTCCTTCAATTCTTCCGGAGCCATTCTATAAGGTGGAATCGATATCGGGGTTGTACTTGGAAAAATCTCGATGGGAAACTCAATTTCTCTCATTGGTGGTAGTCTTGGTAATTCCTCTGGAAAAACATACGGGAATTCCATAACCACAGGAATGTTTACTAACTTCCCTCCACCTACCTTCGTGTCTACTGTATATACCAAAAAGGCTTCACATCCTTTTCTCATCATTTTCTCTACTATCAGAGCCAAAATAACTCTAGGTGGGCTTCCTTTTTTATGTCCCATAAACAGCACCTTTTTACCTTCATCCAACTTAAACTCCACAATCTTTTTTTTGCAATCTAAATTGACATTATATTTTTCTAACATATCCATGCCCAAAATCACATCTAATCCTCCCATCTTCAATGGCATCAAATCCACCACTAATGCCTCTCTCCTCCAATATATATTTCATAATCTTTATACACTTAACTAACAATAATATATTGGCTAATATGGGTACTAACCATCAAAGGATTATCTAATGGGTTCAAACTTCTACCATGCACAATTCATCTTAATGAAATAAATGAATGGGTAGACCTCGAATCAATAAAAGAACATCATCATCAAATAATTTAACCATACCAGTCACAACTTTCGGAGCTGATTCTACAACCTCCCTTATCATTGTAAACACTCTAGCTGGTGCTGCCCCCCTGGGTCTTCCTGGAGGATTTACTTTCTTAACTGCATCAAAAATTCCCACTTCAGTTATAGTTTTAAATCCCACAGTCTCAACCCTTTTCGAAGCTTGCATCTGAGTTCCTACCCCTCTTGTAGACTACGATGTGCCCTTTTTTCCCACAATTAAAGTAAGCTCCACTCGACCTATAACACTCACCTCTGTGGACCGAATGGGCTCACTACCGTGCCCTACAAAAACCTCAGCACTTATTAGGGCTCTAGAATC
>JANSVA010432445.1:0-18892 GCA_025504915.1 Erythroxylum reticulatum | reverse complement strand
ATGATTGATCAAATATAGTTGGATGTGATGAGACAAATAAGTTGAGATTTGAGAGTTTAATGAAGTCAATTTGGCAATTGAATGGTTAAGCGCAGGAAATTCCACGTTTGAAAAATGCAAAGTTTCAAGCCTTCCATAGGGTAAAATTTGTGTTATAACTTAAAGGGAAAATATAGATTGATCTATGCTAAATTAGACCAAGTTATCTTCTAGAAAGTTGTAGGTCTTTCTTTTATCTTTCCAATAGTATGTAGTATGGAACTTTTGGACCCCTAGATCGAAAGTTATGGTCCTTAGAAAAGAAAATGCTTAGGAGTATAAAGATGTATCGTCTATAATGACGCATCGTCTATGATGACGTCATTATGTCTTTAGGGATGCATCATTTGTAAAGATGCATCGTCTATAAAGACGTATCGTCTTTGTGATGTCATATGGTCTGTGATGATATCTTTACATTTGTAGGGATGCATCGTCTGTAAAGATGTATCATCTATAAAGACATATCATTTGTGATGACGTCATATAATCTATAGAGTTGTATCATCTGTAAAGACACTTCGTCTTAAGAGTTGCATCGTCTTAAGTTGACTTTGCTTCATCTTAAGTTGACTTTGCTTCGTCTGCTTTTTACTTCGTCTTCCCTTTTCGCTTCGTCTGCTTTCTGCTTCATCTTCTTTCTAATCCGTCTATCTTTTTTTTGTCTATTCTTTGCTTCGTTTGCTTTTTGATTCATCTGCTTCGCTTTGTCTGCTTTTTGCTTCGTCTGCCTTATTTTTTTGTTTGCTTTTTGGCTTCATCTATTTTTTATTTCATTTGCTTTTTGGCTTCGTCTACCTTTTCGTTTCATTTTTTTTTGCTTCGTCTACCTTCTTGTTTCGCCTGCTTTTTGCTTCATCTACTTTTTGCTTCGTCTGCTTTATGCCTATGTGACCTAAACTTCTCCTTTTGTACACTATTCGTTTAATGCTATCGTCTATTCCATTTTTATCCCTTCAGATAATAGAATTTCAAGATCTTCATGAAAGTTATAGATCTTAAAGTCCTCTTTCGAACCTTCCTAGAATGATCTTGATCTGAAAACCCTAGAGCAAGTTATGCCTTTTGTCCCAAGATAAATGCAATATGATTGAGGTCAAAACGCTATTTGATTCTTTTAACCATAACTTCGCTATTCGACCTCCAAATGAGATAAACCTCGTGTCTAAATAAACTAGAGGCATAGAGCTATCAAATGATCTGAAGGAATAGAATTTAAACCTAGCCTCTAAGATGTTCAATATCTGGATGGAAGTTGAGCATACAATGTTTGCTTCAATATAAAAAAGATTTAGAATATATGGCCGGACATTATGGTATTAGAAATGAGGATTAACCTAAGATGACCAATGAGGGTTAAATGGGAATAACCTTACATGGTATACAAGCACACGTCTTATGATAAGGAATGTTGGGCTTCGAAATTGGGGCCCAACACAGTTATGGTATCAAAATAAGAAAAGAATTCGATGATTGTTAAGGAAACCTCATGGAAATAAGTTCAGTGATTATGATTTCGCAAGAGTTAGGTTCTAGAAATGGTGCCCAACATTTATATTATCTGAGCAAGAGTTGGGTTTCGAAAACGAGAGCCAACATACATTAAGTTCTAACCATCCAAAATTAACCACAAGATAAATCTAGACATACTAAAAAAAACTTCCATTCTTCATTTCATTACTAAATCAAAAGAGTTTGAACAAGCTTCACTTATATATCATTATATGTATAAAAGTTTAAAACAAAATACAAAAGGATGCTCAAGGTTGATATACCTATAAAGCTATCCAAAATAGTCACTTAGTACAAAAGTCTCTGACTATCTTGGAGTTTCCGATGCCTTAAAAGGATCAACAATCTTCTCATTCTACACCTGAGGAGAGAAATAAAAGGTTAAGCTACAAAGCTTGGTGGCCAATATATTTATAGCCATCAGTGACTAGGCACAAATTCAAGCATATGTATATATATATATATCCAAAATTTAAGCAGTCTCAATTCAAATTCCAAAACTCAAAGTTAGGCATTTCATCATATAGAACATATCATATATCCAACCATACATACACAACACTCAATTATTCATCATGTTCACAAATCAAATGCAATGCACAACAAGTGGAAAAGAAATGGAGAAACTGAATTTTACGCCATGAACAAAATGAGTACATTTTTTAGAGCTCATATGCCACAAGTGGGGAGCCGGGAGAAGGTTTTAGTTAACGTACACATGACGAACAAAATGGTTCCACTCTTACCCAAACAAAAGCACATATTCATGCTTAATTCATTTTATCATATGCTCATACTTTCATTCTTTTCCTTCTTTTCATTTAGACAAAATGTTATAATCCTCTTTCAATGTATAACATAATCACAATTCATCATGCATTATCAAATCTTCACATCAATTCAAAAAAAATCAAGCAATTCAGACATACATACACATAGCCAAGAATTTGCCCAATCACATAATAACCATAAATACATTACCCACCTAATTTCACTTGAAAATCCAAGTTCAATTGATCCCTTCCTCTTTCTCTTGGATAGGGTTTTCTTAGTTTCCTAACACAAACCAATTTTCTCATTCAAAGGAAATTCATGAAGCTTCAATAATAAAAAATGCTAATATTGAACTATAACCCTTTCAAAATCCAAACCTTTGGGTCAATTTTACATGATCATTTTGATCAGGTAAATGAAAAATTTTGATAACACTTCTTTCTAGAAAAATGTTCCCCATTTCCATAAGTTTCTAATGACATAAAAATCATTCAATTTGGTTTAGAAATATGAAAGGTATACCCTCAATATTTTTAGGATTGTCCTTGTGCTAAAACAATATTATCTGCTTAAATTCCATCCAAACATTGAGATTCTTAGACATTGAACTAAAACTCAATTTCATCAGACAATTTAAATCACTATGTCTCTAGTTTACTCAAAATCAAAAATCACTTCATTTGGATAACTATATAACAAGATATCATCAAAATATCAAAACATGTTTATGTAGGAAAGTTGACTTCGCCGCGGCGAAGTCAGGAGTTCGTCGCGGCGAACTTGTCCAAAAGTCTACGAAGTTTCCAGCCCTCATCCCATTTTCCATATTTTTTACATCCAACATCTACATTGTGGCGAACTTATCTAGAAGTCTACAAAATTTCCAACCCTCATCCCATTTTCCAAATTTTTCACATCTGACATCTACACATAACACATCTTATACAAAAATCATCCTTTCTATTTCATTTACACTTCATTCTCTACTCCATTTCAACTCAATATCATCCATCAAACAAATCATGATCTATCTTTGATCATTAACCCATCTTTCTCTCATCCCAGCCTTCTTATACCACAATATCACATTACTCTTTATTTCCCCTATCTCAAAACTGACGAAAATCACAAATGGGTTCATCTTCTTTGTTTTCGACACAAACTGTACACAAATCCATTTCTCTAATCCCTTTTCTAACAACACAAGAAGAAATATGAAGATTATTACCTCTTACAAGCTTGATTTCTTTTCTTTCTTCCCTTTCTCTCTTCTTCCAAGATTTTTCTTCTTCTCTTCTCTTCTCTTCTACGACTCTTCTCTCTACTTCTTTTAATTCAAGACCATTTGTCTTATTCTTCCCCTTATACCACTCATTTACTTAGTCTTGCCAATTTTACCCTTCTTTCATTTAACCTAATGTCCCTTTAAATCTATCACCTTAACTATACTCTAATTTCATTCTAAACTTATGCTCACTAATTTAATGGACCCAACTCTAAAAATAAATAAACAATTTAATAAATAAATAAATAACAACATGAAAAAATAATTGAAAATTTTTGTGTCCAACAATTCTTCTCCCTAAAAGAATTTTGTCCTCGAAATTCTTACCTTAGTGGACAAAGAGGTGTGGATACTTCTCCTTCATTGCTTCCAAAGGCTCCCGTGTAGCCTCTTCCGTAGAATGTTCTTCTATAAGACTTTAACCAGCTTCACTGTCTTGTTTTTTCAAAATCTTTTCCTTCGAGTCCAAAATCTCTACTAGTTGTTCTTCATAAGTCAAATCCTCTCTTAGTTGAGCCTCTAAAGGTTGAACTATATGCGAAGGATCAGATAGATACTTTCTCAACATCAATACATAAAAGACATTGTGAATCTTAGACAATTCCAGTGGCAAAGCTAACATATAGGCTAAAGACCCAATCTTTTCGATGATCTCATAAGTGCTTATATATCTTGGACTAAGCTTGCCCTTCTTACCAAATCTCAAGACTCCTTTCCATGGAGAAGCTCTAAGAAACACTTTATCTCCAACTTCAAATTCCATTTCTTTTCCGTATGCATTCATATAGCACTTCATTCTATCTTGAGTTGCTTTGAGTCTCTATTTCACCAATTTAATCTTATCAACTATAACTTATACCAACTCAGGTCCTACAAGTCTCTTTTCACCTTCCTCATACCAACAAATAGGAGTTGTGCACCTCCTATCATACAAAGCTTCATAAGATGTCATTTGAATTCCCGAGTGATAGGAATTATTGTAAGCGAACTCAATTAAAGGTAAATGATCATTCTATGAGCCTTTGAAATCTATAACACAAGCTCTCAACATTGCCTCCAAAGTCTGTATTGTTCTCTCCTATTTTCCATCAATCTGTGGATGGAAATCTGTACTAAAGTGCAACTTAGTTCCCAATGCCTCTTGTAAGCTTTCCCAGAATCTAAAGGTGAACGTGGGATCTCTATCAGAAACTATAAAGTTTGAAATTCCATAAAGTCTAATTATTTCATCCACGTACTTCATGGCCAAAGCATTCAAAGAATCTGTTTGCTTAATTGGCAAGAAATGTGCTAACTTAGTTAGCCTACTGACAATAACCCATTTTGGGTCATGCTTCCTGCTAGTTCTTGCCAATCCTATTAAAAAATCCATCGTAATCTTCGCCCACTTCCATTCCGGAATGGACAAAGGCTTAAGCTTTCCTGAAGGTGCCTGGTGCTCAGCCTTAACTTGCTGGCACACTAAGCATCTTCTAGTATGCTCTGCAATATCCTTCTTCATTCCTTTCCACCAAAAGTGCTATTTTAAATCTGTATACATTCTTGTACTCCCCGGGTGCATTGCATAGTGAGCATTATGTGCCTCATCAAAAATCTCATCTTTCAACTCTAACATGTCCAGGATACACAATCTGTCACCTACCACCATCAATCCACCTTTTACCATTTTTAATCTCCTTTCTGAGTCTGGTCAAATAATCATCTTGTTCGAGCAACTCCTTAATCTTCTCATTCAATACTGGCCTTACCTTAAAGTTAGCTAATATACACCATCTTCATATGTGTTATAATAGATTTCCTATTCAATGCATCTGCTACTACATTAACTTTTCTCGAGTGGTAGTCTATCATTAAATCATAATCTTTCAGTAATTCCAACCACTTTCACTATCTCAAATTTAACTCTTTTTGGCTCATCAAATACTTAAGACTCTTATGGTCTGTAAATATCCTAGTAGTGACCTTATATAAGTAAGGTCTCCATATCTTCAATGAAAAAAGTATGGCAGCTAACTCTAAGTCATGCGTAGGATAATTCATCTCATAGGGCTTTAATTGTCTAGAATCATAGGCAATCACTTTATCTCCTTACATCAATACACAGCTCAATCCCTTCCTTGAGGCATCACTATACACTATATATCCACCATTACCCAAAGGCAAGGTCAAAATCGGTGCCATTGTAAGCCTATTCTTCAATTCCTCAAAACTATTCTGGCACTCCTCGGTCCACATAAACTTTTGATTCTTCCTTGTCAATTTGATAAGTGGAGCTACTATTATATAAAAACCCTCCACAAACCTCCTATAATACCTAGCTAAACCCAAGAAACTTCTCACTTATGCTATATTTATAGGTGCTTCCCATTTCACCACAGCTTTTATCTTTCTTGGAATCACATGCACTCCTTGCCTTAAAATTACATGTCCAAGAAATGCCACTTTCTTTATCCAAAATTCACATTTGTAAAATTTGGCATACAACTCATTTTTCCTCGGTGTCTCCAAAGCAATTCTTAAATGTTCTTCATTCTCCTTATCACTCTTGGAATAAACCAATATATCATCAATAAAGACAATGATAAATTGGTCTAAGAAAGACTTAAAGACTCTATTTATTAAGTCCATGAAAGCTATAGGGGCATTCGTCAATCCAAAGGGCATAACTAAAATCTCAAAATGCCCATATCATGTTCTAAAAGCAGTCTTTGACACATCAGACTCTTTTATCCTTAACTGGTGATAACCCGATCTGAAGTCTATCTTGGAGAAGACTTTTTCCCCTTATAATTGGTCAAACAAATCATCTATGCATGGGAGCGGATATCTATTCTTGATAGTGACATGGTTGAGCTTCTGGTAATTCACACACATTCTCAACGATCCATCTTTCTTCTTTACAAAAAGGACCAGAGCTCCTAAGGCGAAGAGCTAGGCCTAATGTACCCCTTCTCCAAAAACTCTTCCAATTGCTCCTTAAGCTCTTTCAATTCCGTCCGAGCCATTCTATAAGGCAGAATTGATATTGGTGTAGTAACCGGAAGAAGCTCAATGGGAAACTCAATTTCCCTTGGTGGAGGTAGTCCTGGTAATTCCTCTGAAAAGACATCTGTGAATTCCAGGACTACGGGAATTTCTTCTAACTTCCCTCCGTCTGCCTTCGTGTCTAGCCCATAGGCCAAAAATTCTCCACACCCTTTCCTCATCATTTTCTCTGTTGTCAAAGCCAAAATAACTCTAGGCAGGCTTGAGTTTCTGTCTCCCATAAACACCACCTTTCTACCGTTATCTAACTCAAACTCTACTATCTTATGTTGCAGTCCAAATTATCATTATACTTCTGTAATGTGTCCATACCCCAAATCTCATCTAATCCTCCCATCTTCAATAGCATTAGATCCACCACTAATCATTCTCCTCCAATACATATCTCACGGTCTCTATAAACTTGACTAATCACAATATACTGGCCGATTGGAGTACTCACCATTAAAAGAGTATCCAATGGGCTCAGATTTCTACCACACATAGTTCTACTTGATGACATAAATTAATGGGTAAAACCCAAATCAATGAAAACAACAATATCATCATCAAATAATTTAATCATATCAGTCACAACTTCTGGAGCTATCTATGCATCCTCCCATGTCATTGCAAACACCCTAGCTGATGCTTTCCCCTTTGGTCTCCCTGGAAGGCTCACCCTCTTAGTTTCATCAGAATTGCCCACTTCAGTTGTAGTCTTGTGTCACACAGTCTCAACTCTCTTTGAAGTTTGCATCTGAGTTCTCTCATGTCTTGTATACTGAGACACTCTCTAGTTATGTGCCCTTTCTCACCACAATTGAAGAAAGCTCATGTCAATCTGTAACATTCTCCTCCATGGAACTTGCCACAATGATCACACTTGAGAATGGGTGGCTTATCCCCCACTCCTCTTCTACTCCCTCATGCCTTAAAGGCTTGATGAGAAGTAGTAAAATTCCTTATAGGTTTAGACTTGCTTACTCCACTCCTCTCCTCAGACTGCACAGGGAAAGTCCTGGCACTTCTCTCGGACATAGAAGTACGACATCCCCTCTTAAATTGTTCTCTCCCCTTTCTCCTTTTGTTCATGGTGCTCTTTATGTGTATTAGGAATTCTAATACTATGTTTCAAATATTTGATGATGTTCATAAATAAGGATGGGCTAAAAAAATTATTTAGCTCATTTCAAACAATGATTTTGCTTACAAAGCAACTAGAAGAAGATTGCAATGTAGGTATAATTCTTTTTATTAGATTCCTTGTGTTGTATATTATATTGATCTAATGTTAGAAAATATATTAGATGCTATATATTTTCTTATAATTGATAAAACTGTGTAGAAAACCAAAAAGGTGATCAAGTTTATTTACAATCATGCATGAATCCTAAATTTAGTAAGAAAGGGTTTCATAAATAGTAGGAATTTGTGTTGTCATGCTATTATAAGATTTGCAACTAATTTCTTATCACTTTAATATTTTATTATGATTAAGAAGGAGTTAAGGCAAATGTTTACTAGTGATAACTAGGTTGTATCTTAACATGTAAGGTCTGATGTTGGATTGGAGGTTTCTAGAATTATACTTGAACATTATAAATTTTGGTCCCAATGTCATGTTATCCGAGTTTGTGATCCTTTGGCGAAGGTACTTCATCTAGCTTATAGTGATGAGAAGGAAACAATCGATTATTTTTATAATACCATGGAGAGGGTGAAGGAAGCAATTAAGGGCAATATAAAAAATTGCTTTCTTTGTACACTTATCTTGAAGTTATCAATGACAGATAAGAAATGCAACTTTACTGTACATTGTTTACAATTGGGACATTTTTTAATCTCAATGTCTATTTCAGACCAAGTTTTACAAACAAAGTTGAAGTTAATAGGGGAATGCTATTAACTATTATAACTATTGTTGCCCATGAGATGACGCAAGATCTCTTAAGCTCACAAATGGAGATTTATAGGGATTCTTTTGGTGATTTTGGAGTGGCTATTGCTATTCATCAAAGAGACAAACTTAATCTAGGTATATATTTTTTCACTTTTGTTACTTGATGAAAATTAATCATTACTTTATTTTGTTTATAATATTACTTTTATTGTCTTATAGTTTCTTGGTAGGAACAATTTGAAAGTGATGTGCAAAGGTTTATAATTCAAATTCTAAGTCAATGTGTGAGTGCAATAGGGTGTGAAAGGAATTGGAGCATATTTAAATTCATCCATTCCAAGAAAAGGAATAGATTGGAACACAAAAGATTAAACAACTTAGTCTTTGTCCTTTACAATTTAAAGCTTCAAAAAAGGCATGTTATTATCATTTTAAAGTTGAATAGAATTTCTTATAATTTCTTAATAATTTATTTTTATTTGTTTTTTAGGACTCTTAATAGAACAATTAATTTTGTAAATCCAATTTTTCTTGATCGTATTGATCTTTTGGCTTGTTTGGTTTTTGAAGAATTGAGCTTAATAGATGAGAGTGACTTGGAAGATAATCTTCGATGAGAAAGTATTGACATGTCATTTGGTGTAATAAATCTGAGTAATCGTGATGAAATGAGAATTTTGTATCAAATAAGAGATAAGGTTAATAGAATTTGGGGGATATTTGATGAATAAAGTTCTAGGTTTTCATTTCTTCTCTTTTTTTTAATTTCACTTATATTTTATGTATATGTTAAATTCTATATATGCAATATAAATATAACTGTAAATGCTTTTGTTCAGGATTCACTTCTACTTGGTTGTTTCCGTGACACAAACTCTTATTGTAATACTTTAAGAGTCATAGATTTTTATTATTCTTTTATTTGATGATTTGATGCATTGATATTTATTATATGATGAAATTGTAACAGTTTATTTTTATATTTGTATGATGATTAAATGATCTTTTTTGTATTAATTATGGATATTATTTATAAGTGAAATATTTGAAAAGTAATATCAATAGAAATAGATAGATTGTTATTATTTCAATTTTATATTGTTATAATTTTTAAAGATAGGTTTGATGTAAAATTATAAATTATATAGAACAATATATTAAGGGATAATTTTGTAATATAAAAAATAGGGACAATTTTATAATTTAAAAAAATTATCCAAAATGGTACCTGAAATGTAACATCTCGTTCTCATACTAAGGTTTAGAACCCTAAAATATGGTACATGAGAGATTAAGAAAAATGCATCTCAGGCTCATGCATAATGTTAGCATACATGCACATGAATTTGAATTTTTGTACATATTAAAATGAATGTACATACATTCATTGACATTCTGGGTGTAATTGATTATAAATGTGATTATATTGAGAATTGTGGTTTTTATTTGTTGAAAACTAATTTGGAGAGTATATTCAGTGATTTAGAATTTTTGGTAAAATTTAGGATAATTTCTGAAAATTTGGGTAATTTTTGGACTAGGAAAAATGTCAAATAGCAGAACAATTGATTAATAATAGCAGAAATAAGAGTCAAATGGCAATGAAAATTTTTATGAATGACATTAGGATTTAATGACAAATGTCATTGAAAATTGGGAGAAAATTATATTGAAAATTGGAGGCAAATGAATTAGTAGATTAAAAGACCAAAATGGGACCATAGGAAAGTGACAAGTGCACTACCACTAATCACTTACTATTATTTAACCTAAATTAAAGACCAATTTGTGGTCTTTTATTTGTCATTCACAACACCCATATGAAAGACCATCTTTCATATTAGCCTTTCATTTTCCCTACTACTTGTTTTCTTCTTCTCTTCTTTTCTCACTCATAATATTCTCCTAACCTAACCATCAACGTTGAACTTTGCTAACACCCTTCATCCAGCCACTCCAAATAATTACTTGTCTTCACTTTGGTGATGAAAAACCCACCTATTTTACTTTGGCAAGATGAAGATTGTGTATGTGGGAGAAAGCTAGGTTAAGAGAGATCTTGAAGAGTTTGAATACATTGAAGCTAAACAAGTAAGTATAAGCATCACTCTTCTTGATTTGATGAATGAAACATGAATTGATGATAATTAGAGGTTAAATGTTCATAATTTGAGGATAGGTATATGAAAAAATGTGAATGAGGAATGTGGTAGATTCAAGTCTTGTTTTTACATGGATGATGATTAATGATTCATAAATTGATATAGAGATGTTTTAGAGTTAGAATGAATCCTTAATGAATGTAAAATGAAAGTGAAAATAAAGTTAAATATGTGTAGTAAGTTGATGATGAATGTGTATATATGTGTATGTTCTGTTATTAGTGTTGATCAATCAGAGACTATAATTTGTTTATAGATGATATTGAGTTGAAATGGAGTTAGAATGATAGGAAAATAAGGAGAAATTGAATTAGAAATGATAGACAAGATTAAGGTAGTGAGTGTAGTAAGTAAAGAGTTAGAATCTGAAAATTTAGAAGATGAGTCCTGATTGAGCTTCTGTGAAAGTTTGCCACTTGAAGAATTTCCTCTCTATAAAAGTTCCTCGTGGTCAACTCTTGGGTTCGCCGCAGACAACTTGTAGGAATTCACGAGAAATTTTCCTCTCTGAAAAAGTTCGTCGTGGTAAACTTTCCTGCACTACTTAAACATGCTTCGATATTTCAGCCATAACTTGTTCTGTAATTATCAAAATATAATTATTTTTAATTTGGAGTAAACTAGAGACATAGGGATACAAATTTTCTTAAGAAATTGAGTTTTAATGTAGTCACTAAGAATTTCAATTTTTGGATGGAAGTTGAGCACAGAATACTGTTTCCGTATAAGAACTGTCCGAAAATATTTGGGGTATAACTTTCAAATTACTAAACTTAATTGAATGATCTTTATGTCATTAGAAACTTAAGAGATAGGATAACAATTTTATAGAAGAAAGTATTGCCAAATTACTCCATTTTCCTTGTCAAAATGGTCATGGAAAATAGACTCGAAGGTTTGGAATTTTGGAGATATTATAAGAAGAAATGAGAGTTTGGATAATGTTTGATCTTATAATGTTAGAATAACATTAATGAGTGAATTATTGATATTAAAGTAACAAAGGCATGAGTATAATGAAACGAAGATGTTCATATGGTTGTAGTTATGATTCAAAGGAGATGAGTAATGAGTATCTAGTAAAAGTGAATGAGAATTGGATATTATGAGAACAAATAATGCTAAAAATGAGAATGTTTTTAAGTTGTGAAATTTGATAATATACTCGGAATTATCATTGAGCCTGTATTGTACACATTCCATATGCACATTTGCACATAAAGGAATACTTGTAATTTGTGCAATTTTTAATGTGTGTATATCGTGTGTATTGCATAATTTTGATGTGCAGGATAACCATCCGCATTTAAACGTTTCCAGATTATAAAAGATAATGATAATTTGAAGCATACTGTGACTCAACCTAGATGGTCTCATTTCATTGTTTGTTATGATTTCAATTTTCACATTGAATGACTACAGTTTTGATTATTATGCAATGTGAATATGATTGATATAAATGTGATTTACTTGTGTTGATGCTGGACAATGAAAGTCCGAGGCTTGATGCATGAATGTGATATTGAAGTGCTATTTGTATGTGAATGTGACGAAATAAATGTCGCTCAACAATTATGTTAAATGTTGGACTAATGTCCGATCATAAATGTGATCTGAATATGAATGTGCAATCATATGGTTGACTGAAAATATGAAAATGTGATGCATTACATTACATGAATGCATGAAAGATAAAGGCAGTTGTGACTGGAATAGCCACCGAAAAAAAGCTTAAAGCTCATATTGTGAAAAAGAGACTCAAGCTCAATTGTGAATGTACCCAGTATCCACTAAGGGATATGGGACATTATCTGATATAACTCGGTATCCACTGAGGGATATGAGCTAGTAATTAGGCTCTCGGTCACAACAAAGTAATAAATAAAAGTGAGTCTCATGTGCATTGCATTATAAATGATATGTGTATTTTAAATGATTGAAATGATTAAATTGACTGCTCTGAATGTGATGCTATATGATAAATGAAGTGATGTAAATTATATGAAAATATGATATGATGTGTTATGTGATTGAGTAAGCCATCAAGGATGGTCACTCACTGAGTTTGCAAAACTTACCCAAAATTTGCAATATTTTTCAGGTTTAGAAGAGTTACCCCATTAGGTAAACGGGAGTATAACCACTGTATTCAAGTGAGAGATAGAAGTCAGGATCAATTCACGTCTGCATTTGTTTTCTTATTTTTATATCAAATTATATGTTCCGTAATTTCTGTGCAATGTATATTTGAATATTTCTGTATGTAATAACTTTCGAAATTAGAAATAAGATTTATCGAAGTGTAATAATAATTGTGTTTTCGATGTTTATGAAATAAAAATATGGGCCCGAATTTGAATATTAATTTTCGCGTACGCGTGTGATATTTTTTAAAAAAATTTACTAAGTTTTAAGTGTTTGACTGTTCTAGCATGCTACTTTTGTGAGGTACGCATTTGGACATCACTTAGGATGTCAAGTACGTCTCTTACGAGAGTGGGGTGTCACATGAAGTATCATAATAAAACCAAATTTAATATTAGTATTATGGAATACATATGGAAATAGGTATTGAAGATTAATTCCAATTGGTTAGATGATTTAAAAATACCAAAGTTTTGAATTAGCATGCTTTGATAGTTAAATTTTTTTATTTGGATTAAAGTGTAAATGAATTATTTTGAATCACTATAGGAGTATGAATTAGTAAATTGCTGTCAAAATTATTTATTAATACAAAAATATTGGAGATTATCAAAAGATGTTGGGATGAAATAAGAAGTTTTGTAAATTTAGAAAACATATTTGAAAGGAGGTGGTCATCTCATTTTTTGTGTTTGATATTAAAACTATATTTAGTGTACTACTTAGCCCATCTCAATAATTATGCATAAATAATATTTTTATGTTTAAACTATAGTATACTTACAAAAGATGACATGCCTATTTCAATAAAAAAAATGATATCCTACCAAATGAACTTTAATTTCTTTATTCCTTCCTTTTCAACTAAGAATTATTTATATTTAAAGTGATAGTGCATTTCTAAATCTTTGAAGCAAACACTTCTATACATATGTATTTATCATTGTTATCCTTTTATTTTAAAAGAAATGCTCCTTAATATTTGTCACTAGCTCTTGATTGCATTATTCTCTTTTTATTAAAGGTAATATTGAGATTTAACAAGTTATTTACCATATATTTTATCTTTATATGACATTAGATTTAGATACTGATCATAGTGGATCATTTTCATTAAAATCTTTTTTTGAAAAGAAAAAATATTTGTATTAACTCAAGCTATGCTTAACCAAAAAATACATCACAATGATAAGAGTTCATTATTACTTCATTAAAACAAAGAAAGTTAACAATGAACTAGGAATCTGAGGTTCCTAAAAAAACTGATTTTTGTCAGGGCATCATAATTTTTAGCATTTCCTCATGAATGGACTAAGTTTGATCTAGTTTTCTTTGGCTATAAAATGTTCCCTAATCCAATGGACTATTTCTTCTACCAGCTTTTGTGTTTTCTTCAACTTGCCTACGTGTAACTTGCTATTTCTTTCTTTCCAAACTATATAAATTGCACAATAAAATGTTGTCTTAAGGGCTACTCCATCTAACCTCCTTTTTGTCATCATATTAGTAGTCTATTGTATGATTTTAACCTATTTAGCCTGAGACAAATATACCTATAATGAATTATGGACCCTCTCCTAGACAACGTAACAAACACTGCATTGAAAAAACAAGTGGTTTCGTGTTTCACTCTTTCTTCCACAGAAGTTGTATCTAGGATCCATATTGATAGAAATGCAAACCTTTAGTTTTGAGCCCATCCTTAATTACAAGCTAGCTTGTGAACACTACTTTAAGAGATAAGGGATTTTTCCCAAATTTGCTCAAACCAATGGACCCTTGGATGAATCTCTAAATAGCTTATAACAAGACTTGTTGGAAAATTTCCTAAAGTTAGTGTGCAACCAAACCATTTTGCCCTCCTTGCCTGATGGCTAAATGTAAGTTAGCAAATTATCCGACTAACAGCCCTTCAGAAACTGTAATTCTAGGTTCCATTGTGTGATATTGAGCTCACTCTTACTTGAATAGGAATTCTGGCAATCAAATGTCTTAGCTCATTCTTGTTGTATAAAGGGCTTAAGTCATTCCAATTATCAAACCAAAATCAACTTGATTCACCATTACTAAATAGTTTCTTCATTGAGTGGTAGGTGTGGTCTCTCAATCTCAAAATATGTTGAAAACTCCATGAATTTTCTCTGGTTTGATCTAATTTCTAGAAAATTTTGTCCTTCATATAGTCCTCATTGATCCGCTTTGACCAAAGGGTCTCCTTATCCTTGAAAAAGCCTCCATATTCTATTTGAAAGTAACACTTTTTTGTATAGATAAAATTGAAGTAATTTGTAGGCCCCTTTCCTCTTCAGCAAGAAACAATTCATCCCATTTCACTTTGGCCCCCTAACGCTTCCAAATTATCTAACCCATAGAAATTGCTTGATGTATCTTTCAATCTCCAATGCTCCAATGCGTATGTACATTCCTCAACACTATGGATATCAGCTACAATCTTCCTACAAAAGATAACCACCTATTTTTCCAAGCATTGATCCTAGTTTTGTACATTTCAACTTAGGACAAGCAGTCCACATATCTTGGCTTGTTCATAGTAACTAGTATTCTTAGATATATAAAGAGTGGAGTGCTAATTTGGAGGTTAAAGTGCCTTCTTAATTCTTGCCCATTTTGCACATTCGAGGAAGCAAACACATAGCTTTAATGAAAGTTAATATTTAAGCCTGATAGCTTGCTAAATTTGTCAAATATCCTCATTGTTAGAGATAACCAATAAGTTTCAATTTGATACAATAATAGTAGGTCATCTGTAAAAGATAAATGATTTAGCTTTTGCCTTTTGCATTTGTCAATTAATTTCTTATAATTTGAGAATCTTATCCAAATTTTTAGATGTAATAAAAATAAAATTGAAATCTAACTAGATTTTTTTTATGAGAGAATAATATATTAACTCAAAGAATAATGATCCAAGACATAATCAGACATGTCGACCCAAACATGAAAGCAACTATGGAGAACAGACGCCCTAGCAAGAGAGTGGGCACCCCTATTCCTCGAACGCCTAACCCAAGAAATAGAGATATTAGCCCTAATACATAAAATATCCTTACAATCCAAAATTATAAGACCAAAATAAGAATTATCTAAAGAACTAGAATTCAAAGTATGAACAAGGAGCTGAGTATCAGTAAAAATAGAAACAGCTTGTAGCATACCATCGCGAGCAAACAGCAAGTATTGATGATGAGTTAGCGCCTTCGCAATCTCAGGACCTCCATTGCCTTCATTATAACCGGAAATTGTCAAAGAAAAATAGCCTTCACCATCCTCAAACAAAATGCCAAACCAAGAAAGCCGACATCTGTAATAATTAAGCCATCAATGAATGCCAACCAGCTAAAGGACAACGCTATTACTACTGCTATCCAAAAAATTAGCGGCAAACTGGGACCAGCAGTATGAGGAACTTTGATGGGCAGTAGCTCCTTGAATTCCGAGTAATAAGAATTAGCTTGAACATGAATTTGTTGTGACGTTACCCATTTATCGTTCCATAGTTTTTTGTTCCTTGCTAACTATAGCTTCCATGCTTGAATACCAACTCTAGCGGCACGATCTCTTCCTACTGTCTCAATAACATGGTAACAAGGTCCTGAAAAGATGACATGGAGGACATTAGAAACAATCCCACTAACCTCCATAACTCCATAGCCATAGGGCATTCAAGGAACACATGCTTTAAGGATTCATTTTCATTGCAAAACAAGCATTTCGAGTCAACATCCACCGCTCTTCGTTGTAAATTATCTTTAGTTGGTAACACTCCACGACAACACCGTCATAGGAAATCATGAACTTTTGAAGGTACATCGAGAGACCATATTTTCTTCTATACAACCCCATGCAAACGTTGCCCACTACCACCAAAAACATCAAAAGCCTCATAATAAGCAATTTTAACCGAATAAATCCCTTTTCTATCATAAGTTCACATGATCTTATCCGGTTTGGGGCTAATGCTCATCAGAATACCTAGGATAGCATTCATATCATCAATACTGAAAAAAGAAAGCAACTTCTCAGAGTCCCATCTCCTCTCCCCATTTATGAATAAGTCATATACCCTCATAGCATCATGAATTGCCATAGGACCTTCTTCTAGAAGGAAGCCAACATCCTTTGGAATCCAAGGATCTTGATTAACATAGATACTTTGGCCATCCCCTACCCTCCACCTCACCCCCCTTAACAATACTTTTTGAGCGAACAATACACTTTTCCAAACTAAGCTGTAGTTGGAACCCAACTGAATTGTTCAAAAATCCCCACGAATGAAATATTTAGCTTTGAGAACCTAATATGAAAGAGTGTCAGTGACAACAATAAGTCTCCACCCTTGTTTCCCTAAAAGAGTAGTGTTAAAACATTAGAGGTCTCTAAAACCCATGCCACCCAATGACTTCTCACAACACATATGATCCCATGAATTGATACCTCTATGACCCTCCTTACAACCACCCCACCATTTATTCATAAGGATATGCAACTCATGACAAATAGCAACCAGGAGAAGAAAGACATCCATGCAATATGTTGGAATAGCCTTAATGACAGCCTTGATTAAGATCTCCCTACCCGCCTTATACAAAAAGCGGTTGTTCCAATTGTTTATACGCTTCCAGACCTTATATTTAAGAAAAGAGAAAATCTAACTCTTACTCCTTCCAATTAGAGATGGTAAGCCCAAATAGTTACTACTATCAAAAGGTAGGTGCACTCCTAGTAAATCAGAAATGGCATCCTTAACATCCTATGCAACACATGGGCTAAAAAGAATACTAGACTTACCAAAATTGATGGACTGACCAGAAGCTTCTTCATAAACTCCCATAATGCTTTTAATTTGAGTAGCTTCAGTGACAGAGCCATTAAAGATAAGCAACGAGTCATTGGCGAAAAATAAATGTGATATCCTGGGATAACCCAACTTTTCCCAGCAACCATGAATCACCCCACGTCTTTCACCACCTCGCAACAAAAGTGATAGTCCCTCTGCAGCAATCAGAAACAAATAAGGAGAGATAGGATCACCTTGCCTCAACCCCTAACTCGAAACAATAGGGCCCACCTCTTTGCCATTAATCGAAATCAGATAGCTAATGTGAGTTAACCACATTTGCATCCATACCAAACAAATATTCTCAATTGACCCTGTCATAAGCTTTGGCAATAGCAATCTTTCGTGCACAAGATCCATAATTTCCCCTAGATCAATAAAATTATTCGTACTTAATCTTCCAGAAACAAAAGTAGATTGGTTCAAAGAGATAATTTTAGGCAAAATAAGCTTCAAACGATTGGCTAATGCTTTAGACAATATCTTGTAAAGCACATTGCATAACACAATTGGTCTAAATTCTTTAACATAGAAGGGAATATCACATTTTGGAATTAAGACAATAAGAGTATTAGCTAAAGAACTTAGAAAGGTACCTCGTTAAAGCCAATCACGACAAGCACTAGAGATATCATCACCTAGAATGCTCTAATATTTTTGGAAGAAAGCAGGGTTCAAACCATTCGGACCCAGTGCTTTGTTAGGATCCATCTGAAAGAGGGTAGCTCTGAACTCATCATCTGAAATGGTGTTGTAAGTGCAACATTATCCGATTCGTCCATCAAAGGTCTAACTAGTCGAACCACATTGCCGCTACATGACTCAGCGGCATGAAAAAGAGTAGAAAAATAAGTCTAAACCAACCTGTAAATAACATTTTCATCCGTTATAACTACCCCAATTTCATCTGTTAAGCTAGTGATCCAATTCCTCTTTCTGCGGGCTTTGATACTATTATGGAAGTATTTGGTATTTTTATCGCCGTTCCAAAACTAGAACGCTTTAGCTTGCTACTTTAATCTCACCTCCTCCTCCTCTAAAATTGCAGTGCATTGTTCTTTTAAGCGTCGAACCTCTGCTGTATCCAAATTATTTTGTTCCGCTCATAACCTTCTTGTAATCATTTCTTTTTGAAGCCACCTTAACCGATTCCTCTGCTTACCCTATAATTGTATTTTATCCATAACCGA
>JANSVA010432371.1:0-18903 GCA_025504915.1 Erythroxylum reticulatum | reverse complement strand
ATTTGTATTGAAATGAGGTACGCTTATGTATTAAATGTGATTTAGCCTATGATACGCCGTTAGGTCTTTATATATATGATTATATCGATTCGAGTACATCCTAATGTGCATGGCGGTGTTTAGGGAGCATCTGTGACTAACATGGGTCGTGTTGTGTTTGTTAGTATGTCCTATGAGTCGCTTTCTAGACATGTGGATTATATATTGTGCTAGCACTATTACGGGTAAACTATGCAAAACTAGCTCTATAACCACTGATTTATATGTCGTGCTAGCATCATTATGGGCAATTGATGCAGAACCAGCTTTATAACAACCGATATATAGAGGTTACTTAGGCACAAGTAAGCAACACAGAACCAACTCTGTGGCCTTACACCTAAGGGAATCGTGTGGTAAAGAAAATTAGTGATAGGTTATGTTTTAAAAAGAAAGTCCATGAAAGTATTATTTGCCATCACTGTTTACTTTACAAGAAAAGTGGAACTTGATCTCAGAAAAATGTATATGTTTTGTTTTATGTATGCATTGATCTTATGAAAAGAAAAGAATGTGTTTTGTAAGAGCATTGATTATTACTTGAAAAGGAAAGAAATGGTTTTGTTTCTTGGAGGTTAATATCTGTATAAATTTTTTTATTGGAAACTAATAACACTCACTGAGCTCATTTAGCTCACCCTTTATTTTCTTGTTTTAAATAAAACCTCCTAGGTGCACGCTTAGGGGCTTCAGTAGTAGGGACTTTACCTCGTGACTAGTCAACTTCATCAAATGCTGCTGTGTAGGTATTTTTATTTTACCTTGTACATATTTTTTAAAACTGTTGCATTTCTTTGAACATGTTTTGGAAAGTACTTTTTTATAAAGAATGGGTGTGTATAAATGTTTTTTAATGGGATAGATGACATTGTTTTCACTTTTCAAAGTTTAATGTAACTATTTGAGACTGCATGTGTGTGGATTTGAAGTCTGCAATTTGGAGTTGAGAAATTGATGTAATAATAGAAGTGTTTTGAACTTTTATAGGAACTTTGAAATTTTTAGGATGTCAAAATATAGTCGTTATGTTGGCGAAATTTTTAATAAACTGAAAATCAAAACTCCACTATTTACATTTCTTATTGTGAATTGAAGCTTTTCCTTAAGAAAGGCAATAAGCTTTGCTTCACAGGAACTTTCTAGATAACTCAGATATCGACTAGAGAGTCATTGGGGAGTGCTAGGCAGGTCGCCTAGTCATTACAAGATAGGGGCCTGTCAAATAGTCCCCACCAAGATATTGGTAAAAACGACAGATAAACTAATTCATCATTCGAAGGGTATCATATATAATGTACATGTTCTAGTGGAAAGTTTACTTTTCCCATGAACTTTTCCATACTGGACATAGAAGAAGATGTAGAAACTCCAATTATCCTCAGGCAACACTTTTGGGCACTGCTCGATCAATTATTGATGTAGATAGGGGTGAGTTGATCATAAGGGTAGGAGAGGAATAGATATCTTTCACGGTAACCAACAATGACAAAAGTCCTCTCCAACCCAGACCATCATAAAGGGAATAGATCTTGGTGGAGAAAAAGAGAAGAATGAACCTCGTAACTGTTCTTTGGAAAAGAACAATCCTCGTAAGAGAAGGAGAAGAAAGAATCAGGAAAAAAAGTGGCAGTAGAAGCAACCAAGTAGCATGCGCACATTTTATGAGATTGACAACTGAGTCACCACCAAAGAATTTTCTTAAACCACCTTGAGCAAAGAAGAGCATCAAACTAACGACGTTAAAAGAAGCACTGTATAGGAGGCAACCAATGGTTTTTAAATTACTAGCTATTTATTGATTTTAGATAGTTTGAAATTCGTAATTAGGTTATCTATTTCCAAATAAATATCATAGAAGAGTAGGTCATTCATTCTTGATAAAGATAATTGAGACAGAAAGTATAATGAGGTGATAGTGCTAAAAAGAAGTTAGGAAAGGATCTCAGGGGGTGTGTATAAGGACGAAAGACGAAAAAATCAGAAATTGGTGAAATTATTACAGGACATAATTGTGGCCTACAGCAGGGTAAACCTGTCCATGCAATTTTCAGCTAAATTTTTTCCATTTTACCCTTCCTTCGCTTATATATTCATTTCTTACTTCACTTTTTCAGTTACTTTCATTATAACTTTATCTCTCTAACCAACTTCTAAATTTCCACTTTATTCCAACTTCCACCGACTTGCAGTTCATTACATTGCTCATTAAGCAGTCAGCGAAGTGCAACCAATCATTGAGAAGAAATCAAGTCTCAAGTTGAGGGTGAAGGAATAGGGCAGCAGATTTTAGAGGACTCTTCCCAATCTACATAGAGGAAAAAGGTATTTGATTCCAATCCCTTAATGTTAAACAGATAGTAGTACCAAAATACTTTGATTTTGTTATGCTTGATAGGCTAGAATTGCAAGATAAGGTCGATAATTTAGCATAAAGAATTCAGTGGAGCAAGTTTACACACTTCCAATATCCTATCTTCCAAGAGCTCACCTCGAATTCTTCACCTCCCTTTATTTTGAACCCAGTAACCCTAAGGAAATGTGGTGTACGTTGCAGGGACAACCTTATGAGCTGAACAATGAAATTATGTGTGATATTTAGATCGAACTCACCGGGTTGGAGTACTTTGAGGCTAAGGATGCCCATAACAACATTATATGAACCCATGAGCACTTGTTGTTACATAAATTCATATATCAAATGGTTATTAACAAATCCGAAACCAACAAGTGCTCCACAAAGGAATTTCTTCTATTGTGGTGCATGGATCACAACATTCTAGTATGCACCTCTACACATGTGTTGAATGCTATTGTTGCGACTCTACATAAGAGGAGAAACAATTTGGGTGTAGGGTACTTGGTTTCCACCATTGCTAAGTCCTATAGTGGGGATTGCAGTGGTCTAACCCTCTACCTCCCTCATTTTCTAAATCACCATCACTTGTGACATGCCAAAATCCTATAATCCCATAACATGGAACTCCAAGAGATCATCCAAAAAAACTATATGAAGATCAGGGCCAGTCAAGCGAGTTCTAGCATAGCGCCACCTCAGCAGGCAGAAAAGGACTTGACTAGCGAGGAGCCTAAAGAGGAAAAAGACACAGAAGAACTTGGTTAGAAGAAAGTGCTCGATACAATATCTGCCAACACCAAAGCAATTATTGGCATGCTTGCAGAAAAATCTAGAAGGATGAAGGAAATGACCTGCACATACTAACATTAGAGCTGGGATATATGTTGGATTCATCGATAATTTGAGTTTCAAGGTGTACAATTGCCACCTCTAACATCATCCTCGCCTCCATCACTATAAGGTTTTTTTTCTAACCCTTTCCTTTTAACTTTAGTTTTTGTTTGGTTTTATTTTATGTTACTTCCTTCCATATGTGTTTGTTTGTCTCCTTCCCATATTGAGGATAACGTATTGTTCAAGTGTGGGGAGGGTTGTGTGTTTTTCTTTGAATGTGAATTTTGTATATTGTTATGTTCGTGTGTTAGGTTGCATAATGTGAATGTATCAATGGCTTAGATGGATTGAAATTGATTTAATTTTGAACATAATTTATTAGGTTGTGAAGAGTCATCAGCTTGAGAAATTAGTGATCTGGATTCTTTAACTAAAATATGCTAATTAATTAGGATTTAATGTTAGTTTATCACCCTATAAGTTGTCACATTCATTCATAATTTTAAGTCTTTTGACTAAGTAGCTTAGCTAGTATTTTTTATGAAAACGAGTAGCTAAAGCAACAAGGTAGGCATTAAGTAATTAAAAAAAACATGTGTTTGTAAATTTTAAAGAAAGAACTATTCCGCTGGCCTTTGGGTTATGAATAGAGCTAGTAGCCAGTTAAGAACGTGATGTAGTCGAGTAACCGAATCGACACACATCACAAATGAGTGCCTTCACATCAAAAGGCTATAATGATGTTCCAACTAAGCAACTTAATAAAAACATGACTTAGTCAAGTAACCGAACCAACATTCATCACCAATGTTTACGTCTATGTAAAAAGACTAGTTCCATGTCCACAAAAAGTAATTAAAAATGTGTTCTCTAATAAAAACCTATCGAACTTGTAAGTAGCTTAACTTTTCATGAAAACGTACTTAAGATTAGTTACAAAGTTTGAATGACCAAATAATTATTAATGTATGTGTACAATTGAAAGGGGTGAATAAACCTGACAGTTAAGTTTTAATTAATATGTATATTTAGTCTAGAGCTCCTAGATGTAAATTTTCCATGTTAATGATTTAGAACAACATGAATGATTATATTTAAAATTAAATTTATTTCATAAGGTTGAAGCCATTGTCTCATTATTGCATTGTGTACCTTTTTTATTTTGTTTTGTTTATTGGTTTTTTCGCTTGAGGGCAAGAAAATGTTTAAGTGCGGGAATGTGATAAATGTGAATTACATCATGTTTTAGGGCATAGTTTGATATGTATTTAGTTGTTAATTCGATCACTTGGTATGTGTTTAGGATAAAATTCTGTTAGTTTGTGATTTATTTATGTTTTAAGTATTTTATGGGTTAGTATAAGTCTTTGAGCTTAAATATCATGTTTTGAATGTGTTTGCTAGTGTTTCAAGGTCAATATCAAAAAGCGACAAAGTTTCAGAAGGATTTTGAGCCATAACACAGGCCTACAGTCGTGGCAGGTAGGCCACGATTGTGACAGAAGATCCAGATTTGGCCCACGATTGTGATAGAAGGCTCAAATGTGATCCACAATTGTGGCCTACATCAGGTAAATGGACAGACACTCACAAACTTCATATTTCAAGGGATTTTTTGAACCTTTCAAGCCCTAGAAAAACCCTAGGATTACCTCAAACATAAAGAAGTATAAAAAGAATATAAAGAGGCAGAAAAAAGTGGAGCTTCCGTACAACCACTGTGGAAACCCTAAAAGGAGAATACCGAGAGAGAGAGAAAGAAGAAGAAGGAAGAGGAAGAAGAGGAAGACAAAATTGACTCGACGTGCTTCTCGGATCAGAAGGTTTTTTGACATCGCTGCCTTCCATCGTCTATTCCAAGTTGTATGTCCTTTTCATTTCAATTTTATTGATGTGTAGAATTGAGATGGATAGTATGATGATAAGATTTGGAATATTGATGGTGTTCTAAACTCTCCTTTGGGATTTTATTTTGATTTAATGATAATTTAGTTTATTGTGTTATTTAGATGAATGTCGTGATTTAATTACGTTCTTGCACAATTCGGTAATAAACTAAGAGAGTGGGCTAAATGAAAAATGATTAAATTGGATTAATGAGAGTTATACGATTTAATAGAAACTGTAATAAATCATGTTGGTAATTATATAGAGAGAGATCTTATTTAGGGTGCTTCAAATCTAATTAGGTTTTGGATAATTTGTGAATTGAGAGATTGCAAATTTCATAATTTGATTAGAGTTTATAATTTAAGGTTTAATGCCCTAGGATAGTCTAGAATTGACACTCCATTGATACATAATCGACTAGGTTGGCATTAATGATAAGTAAAATCCTGTTTCTTATAACTTCGTAAATTCCTTAGGTTAAGTTATATTGTGATTGCATATTGCTCAATTGTTGATTCCTTCGTGTTGAATTTCTAATTTAAGTGGTTGAATTCAATTCTCATGATTACCTTTCGTTACATTGTTTATTTTAAGTTTCATATTTTATTGGCCTTAGATTTTAAGATTAGATTAGTTTCCCTTCTCATGGGATCGACATCTCTTATATTACAGTCGCGACTTGTGCACTTATGGTATTTGAGACCTTATAAATTTTAAAGCTCGAGCAACACAATCAGTTATATAAAATCTTGTAGTATTACAGATACATTAAACAGAGAATGGAAATAGCTATCCTCAGCCTAAAGGATTCACTCACTAAGAAGGAAGCAGAATTACAAGATCTTCAGCAATAAGCAGGAGCAATAACAAAAGAAATTAATCAATTAAGAGCAGCCATCACTCTTCTTAAGAAATAACAAGCATTTACTAGTCAAACACCACCGACTTTGTAACCAATTACACTTCAGTAAATATCACAAACCACTTTTACCTCATCTACTACTAAAAGCCCACAACCAAAAATGGCCACTCCTTTACCTCAAAAACAACAAGACATGTCAGAATCCAAATATATGTCATTTTCAATGGACCTATGGTTGGACTATATGATGAATGGAATAAAGCAACTATCCATATCACTAGTGAACCTTCAATAATTCACCGGAGTTATACTAATAGATCTGAAGCTTTTTTCCACAAGTTAAAGTACTAAGAAAAATGATTTTGTTGTTTTAGCCTATGGTATACTATTAGGCTCATTACATGATATTATACTAGTCAGAGTATTCCAAATGTGCATGGCATTGTTTGAGGGGTGTCAGTTACTAACAATGGGTGGTATTATGTCTATCAATAGTCTAGTCTAATGAGTCAGCCTCTGCATATACGGAGTATATAAAGTGCTAGCCAAAATTGTTGTGTGTAAGTGATGCAGAACCAACTCCGTAACTAGTGATTAACTAGTCACATATAAGTGATGCAGAACTAGCTCCGTGACCTTATACTTAAGGGTACCATAGTGCAAAAAAGTTTATGGTGGGCTATATCATATAAGAAGTTCATGACAATAAATAATGCCTCCACTACGTGCTTTAAAAGTAAAATTGAGAAATTTGGTTTTAAGAGGCTTATATGTTTTATATTGGTATAGTCTTATACTAAATGAAATGAATTTCTTTTAGGGAGGTGTAAATGATTACAAATGATTTGTAAAGAAGTTTATTTACACTCAAAGATCACGTTTAGCTCACACCTTCTATTTTTAAATAAAACCTCCTAGGTGCATGCTCAGGGGCTTCAGTAGCAAAGACTCTACCTTGGAATAGTCAAGTTCATCACGTGTTATTGTGTAAACATTTTTTCCTTGTACATACTTTTGAGAACTATTGCATATATTTGAACATGTTTTAGAATGTACATTTGTGTAAATAACGGAAGTGTATAAAGGTTTTTTAATGGGATGCATGACATTGTTTTAGTTTTTTAAAGTTTATTGATGTAACTATTTGAGTTTGCATATGAGTGGATTTGAAGTCCACAATTTGTAGTTAAGAAATTGATGTGATAATAAAAGTGTTTTAAACTTTTACAGGGACTTTGAAATTTTTAGGATATCAAAATATAGCCATTGTGCTGCCGACATTTTTAATAAACTAAAAGATAAAACTCCACTATTTACATTTCTTATTGTTGAGTTGAAGCTTTTCCATAACAAGGGCAATAGGCTTAGCTTCACGGGAACTTTCCATCTGATTTAGATATTGACTGGAGGGCCATTATGGAATGTCGGGTAGGTCGCTTAGTCATTTCAGGATAAGGGCTTGTCATGGGGTGATATTTTAACCTTTTGTTTATCTCTACAACTCTTTTGAGTAATTTACTAAATACTTCCATAAACAATAAGAAAAGCAAGCAAAAACGAGATCCTCTTACCTTAATTGATTGGCTCCTTTGGTTGTATAAGTAAATTAACCAATGAGTAGAATGTTCAATGTTATTTTTGTAAAGAATTGTTTAATCCATTCTTTGTTTACAATGGGAACTTTATATGCTTTAATTTTATTGAGTATGAAAGTCTAATCCATTATGCCATAGGCTTTATAAATGTATATTTTGAGGGTAAAATTTTTTTTGCTTCTTCTCCTAATGTAATGTTTGAAAAGTTCTTCAATTAAAAGGATATTATCCATAATTTTCCTCCCATGTGTATAAGTTATTTGAGATTGACTAATGTAGGCTTACAGGGAAAATTTAAGTTTGTCTATAAGTATTTAATAGAAGGCTTTGTAAATTATATTGCAGTATGTAATAGGATGAATATCACCTAAAGATTTATGCTCATTTCCCTTAAGGATAAAGCTTATGGAAGTTTTATTGATCTCCTTCAAAATTTTCTTCTCTCTAAAAAATTCAAGCACATCATCCACCTCTACATTTCTTATTAGTGACCAAGGTTTTAGGAAGAAATTGAAATTTAATCCATCAGGTTAAATGCTTTGAAAAGGCTTAAAAAATTTGATGGGTTTTTATTTTCCTCAGTTGTAATAGATTTGGATAGAATTTCCACTTCATGAATAGATATTTAATCCTATATGATCTTTTTAATGATAGGAATAAAAGAGTTAGTAGAAAAATGAGATGTTATGGAACAATTCTATTTTAGGCTTTCGTAAAAATGATAGATTTGTGGAAGAAGAAAGAATTCAACCTCATTCCTTCAATCACAAGATTCTTGATCTTTGTTTCATAAAAGAGTGATCAATGCTAAAATCTAGTGTGAATTTATGTAGAGCTTGCTTTTCAATGCTTTATAGCAAGGGGTCAGAAGGATTATTGTAGTGATAAGTTTGTGCTTTATTTAGAGTAGTCCTTGTCGTATTAAGGAGATGGTGAGTGTTTCCTACAGTTTACTTATATAGTACCTTAAGCTCTTCTCTTATGCTTCTCAGCTTTCTAGTCAATATGAACTACTTAGTACTATATACATTCATACTTATACCTTAAATCACAGGATTAAAAAAACTAGAAAGCTCATAAAGGAAGCCATTAAATGTAGAAGGAGATTTAGTTTAGGGACTTACAAATTATATGTGAATGATAATTAGTGAAATTTATGAAAAGACTGCACTAGGAAAAAGAGTTTTAGAGTGAGGAAATGCCTCAAACCATTTTGGATTATGTAAGTCTCCATAATTTTTTTCTCAAGAATAAATTATCCTTATGTTTATTAATCCATCAATAGAAGTTTCCATAAAAATGCATATTAGTTACTTGATAGTCATTCAAGCATTTTACTAAAATAATTATTCCTGTTAGCCTCATTTAGATCTACAATATAGTTGAAATCTCTTTCATACTAGTTAAGATTTCTTTAATCCTTGGCCATAAAAAGGTTATTTGATATGAGTAATTAAAAACATATATGAAAGATGTAGTAACAATAAGATTCTCAGTCTTCAATTTCAATTTAACCTTAATCATCTGTTTAAACACCAAGGAGTTCAAGACTCCAATTTGCTCATTATTGAACAAGACCAAAAATCATCCACTAGGGCGGCATGACTGATTTGTGATTAATCTCCATTTAATTGGTATTAGGTTAAGCAAATTACACTTTCCTATTTTCATCATAGATTCCAAAATGCCTATCATGTAAGGCTTATTTTGCAAAATGAAGTCCTTAACAGCATAATGATTAGAAAGAGCATTAATTCACCTTAAATTCAATGTTATAAAGGCCATAAGTTCTGAACATAAGAAAAGGACTTGTTCTTCCTGCTATATTTCATCCTATTAGGTATTCTGAAATCATCTTTTAACTTAGAGGGTGGCTGTGGGTCAATGCTTACATCATTAATACTATTTGATTCAATTAAGACACCTTTTACAGGTATGACAAGTAATGCAATACCTATTTTGGTTTCCTTCTACTTCTCAATGTTAGGAATGACATGATCTTCATTGATATCCTATTCCTCGGGAATTAATTCAATGAATTGTCTTGTTTTAAATAACTTCTTAATAAGTCTCCACATCTTCTTCCTATTCATGTTGTTATGCTTCCTTACATATGTGACCTTCACCACATCTTCCACTAGCTTATAGTCATCATTCAATTTCAAGAATGGCGTTTCTTTATGGACAGACTTTATTGCATTAAAAATTAAACAAATTCTTATAAAGTTTATCCTTTTGTTTTAGTCTTTGCCTCATCTAAACAAATGACTTAACCCACAAAACTTATAATATGACTGAGACTTGTCATTGTCCAATACTCTAGAAGGATAACATATTACACATCTTAATGGGGATGATAGATTGCTTGTTTTCTTCTATATTATGGTGAGGTCACTAGGTTTAAAGTAAGAGGGGCTTATTATGGACATGCCAGAGTCTTGACTCGAAGACTTTCTTTACTAAAATGAGACTAGAGAACTTGAAAAAAAAAAAGCACATCCTCATTATTTACAAGGACGTCTCTTAGTCCATGGTACTTACAAAGAGAATGTGAACCTATTTTTATTATAGTAAAGGACACTCTTTTGTCCATAAAGAATTAAATAAAGGTAAGGTTCCATCTTTTGGCTCCAACCAAAAAATTGTCTATAGGACGAGCAATTACTTTATAATCGATTTTTCTACCCAAAGGATAAAGAAATAGCTTAGTTTTAGGATTGAAGTCTCTAAATACCTAAAGCCATAGGCGCCTGGGTGGAAGTGAGGAAGGCTTAGAGGAGGAAGGTTAATGATCAAAGATCACATTGGAGGAAGTAGGATTAGGAAAGCATGGGGGAGCCATTTTGCATATGAAATTTAGGTGGGTTGAGTCAGGAGAGGGGTGGAAAAGTTTCTACAACACCTAACATACTACCAAAAATGATAAAAATGATATGAAAAATATATTAGTGTACGAAGAGAAGAGCAACAATGAAGACAAAGTGAGTTAAATGAAGAAGGGTGGAGAAGAAGTAAGGAAAGATTAAAATAATCGATACAAGGATGAGGGTTTATGCAAATCACACAGTAACGATGGTGAAGAGTGAAGATGCTTCTCTCTCAATAACTCAAAACCTTAAAGATGTTTACTTTACGTAATGTTATAACTCCAGAAAATGGCTATAATTATATAAAGTACTTTCTTACCTAACTAAAAGTATTTTATTTAATTTTCAAAGTAGTTTCCTTTAATATTAAAAGGTGAAATAAGAGCTCAAACAGTTAAAACAGGCTAAGATCTACAACACTTAATTAGTTATGACTTCTAAAATTCTTAACATGAAGCTTATTCAAGAAGAACTCTATAAATCCTAATGATCTTATCAAGCAAATGGAAGAGAAAATTTTACTGAATTTGCTAAAGCCTTAAAGATGCATAACTCTTTACTAAGACAAAAATCAAGGATCCAGTGATTGAAAGGAGGAGATAAAAATACTTCTTTCTTCCTTAAATCTATATATTATAAAAGGAATACCAATAAAATTTCCTCTTTACTTAAAATAAGATGTGGATTCCCTTATCACAAAAGAGATCAAGAAAAAAGCTTATAATTATTTCTTTGGCACTTTTAGTTCTTAATTTAGTGGTAATTCTTCAATTCAATTTTTTAGACCTTTTTATAACTAACCATATCTAAAAGAGGAAGTAGATTCTCTTATTAAACCATTCAATTTTGAGGATGTTAAGAGAGTTATCTTTGGGCTCGATCCAAGTAAATCTATTGGCTTAGATGGTTTGGATGACCTTTTTTTAAAAAGAAATTGGCGTCTTACCAAAGAAGCAGTAATTAATGTTGTCCTAAAAATTTTTTAGCATGGAAAATGTTAAGAAAAATTAACAAAACCTATATTTTCCCTTTTCCTAATATTCAAATTCCAAGCTCCCTTAAAGACTAAACATATCTCCTATTGTAACACTTTACATAAGATTATTTCTAAATTCATTGCTTCCAATTAAAGCTTATCCTGAAACCACTTTTTAATTAGTTTGAAATGCCAATTATTGTACAGAAATTTATTAGAGATTATATAATATTGGATCAAGAATTATTTAAAGGCAATGGTAGGAAAACTCCTATAAGAATTGTGCTATTAAAGTGGAATTTTCATAAGGCCTTTAATTTGATGCATTGAAACTACATTCTTCATATATTAGGGCCATTTGGCTTTCCAAAAATGTTTACCAACTAAATTAACCAATGTATTTCCACTAATTATTATGGAATCCTGTTTAATGGAGCACCTACTCACTTATTTAGAGGAGAAAAATGGCTGAGAAAATGACACCCCATCTTGCATTACCTATTTATTATATACATGGAATCCCTTACTAGTTGATAGACCTCTCTATAAAGTAGGATAGCAACTTCAAATTACATTCTAAATGTAAGAAGTTGATACATTTGATCCTTGCATTTGTAGATGACTTGCTCCTTCTCTCAAGGGCTAAGGATTAATTAGTATGCACATTTATGTTTGCATTGCATATATTCAAAATATTTTAAATTTTAACCATTAATAAAAGGAAGAGTCACTTGATTGTTTCTTTAGTTGCAAAAAATATAACCACTTTATTATCCTTAATAAAAAATGTTTAACTTAAGGATCCTTCTTTTACTTATCAGGATTGGTAATCACAACCAAAAGAATAACCTTTAAGGAATGCTCACCATTATTGAAGAAAATGCATAGAAGAATTTGCAACTAATGTAATAGATCTCTCTGCTTTAATAGTAAAGTGCAATTGATCAACTCCATACTCAATTCGATATATATCTATTAGTGCTCTCATATTTTTCTCTCCAAAGCATTTGTTAAAACTATAAAGAAGATAGTAAGGAGTTTCCTCCGGTCAAGGGATCTAAACAAGAAGTCTTTTGCCAAAGTTAAATAGTTAGAATTTTGTTTTCCTAAGAATGAATGAGGCATAGACATCATTCCAATCACTTTATCTAACAAAGTCCTTATGGCAAGAATAATTTGGAGAATTGTTACTAATAAAGAGGCCCTATTAGTTAAATGGATGCATATCCACTTCTTAAAATGAAAAAGACTATGGGAAGTATGCATTAAACCCTCTACCTTTTAGTTTATGACATAGGTACTCAAGTTGAGGGAGTTGCTTCACTAAAAAATTACATGTAGAATTGGACAAGGAAAAAATGCATCCTTATATTATGACAATTTGAGTAATTTATGCCCCTATATAATACTAATTTACTACCAAGACTAAAACATCTCTTCTTAGAATCCTCCAAGGTAAATGTGATTATTAATGGGAATGAATGGGATGATACCTCCTCCTTGTTTATGAACTCCATCCCTGACCATAGTACTAGATTAAGTTTACCATTGGTTAAAGCATTCCTCTAGTAAGTTCAATAAATCGTTTTATAAATAATCTTTTTGCCATTAATAAAAATAACTTGGCATGGAAAAATTCAATGTAATCAAGCCCTCCTAAAAGGGCCTTTCCTTATGTGGCTTGTTTATAAGAAAAGATTAGGAAATCTAGATAGATTAACTCTTCCAAGTTATGTTGCATTTGAGAATTATGTCAAGAAACATTGCACCATCTATTTTTCTTTTATAACTTTGCTAATTACGTCTGGAATCATATTTAATTACTTTATAATTTGGAAGAAACAATCCTTTCTTATATAAAAATATTTGAAAAGCTTGCCAAAGGAAGGAGAATGTATAGGGGTGACAAACTAGTTTGTACTATAGCATTTAGAAGTGCAATATAATCCATTTAAAGAGAAAGGGAATTCAAGTTTTTTCAGGGTAAAAAAAAGATCAAGAATTAAGTGACATTTGAGCAAATCACCTGGATTAGAGAATAGGTATTGGTCAATCAACTTTACAACACCTATAACATGATTTATCTTTCTCTTAGAAAATATAAGACCACTTGTAAACTCAAGGCACTAAGGAAGCTACATTAATTTAATGATTCCCTTCCTTTATACTAATTAGTTGCTACTTATGTAGGTTTCCAATCTTATCTCATAATTTTTGGAAGATGTTTTAATTAGTAGTGCATAATCTATTAACTTGGCTTACTTATGTGTTCATATAACTTTAAAAACATTGCTTCTACTTTTAGAAATATTCTCTTTCATTAATTTTGAAAATCAAAATTTTAATAGAGAAAGTTATGAAAGGGAGTCTAAGAGATTTTAAGGTAAACATGAAGACTTGCTACATGATTTTTAAAACAAAAGGGATTTCAATATAATTGATGAAACCACAAGGGAGGTTACATCTTTTATCCTTCACTTAAAACTATATTATATCTCCATGTCATTATTGGACCCATATATCCATAATGAAACAAAAGTAAAGATGAAATAAAGAAAAAGAAAGAAAGAGTGAGTCCAACATTAGGTTGATGGTTTAATTTATTCAAACTAAAGTTGAAAATAATTTTTTCATAATATGCATTTAAGGAAAAACTTGTGATCATATTTTATTCTAGTTCTAAGAAAATGCAATACAAAATAGATTTATTACACCAAGCACACAACTATGCACAAGCCCTTATAAACCCTATCAAGGTACCCTTCTTTTGTCTTTCTAATCTTTAAATGTAAAGCACTCTCTCTTTGGTAATAGTGTTTATAAGCATTCAATTTACACTTTCTTTGTCTCATTAACGAACAATAGTATTATAAGTAGAATAAAACATATAAATTTTATAATATTCATTGATTTTAGTAGTAAATTGATCACGTTGGAGAGCACTTTTGGCATTATTCATATTAATTTATTGATTTGTCAATCAAAAGAGACATGTGAAGAGGATAATAGTACATTAACACCCAACAGTTATCTTCATAAAGACTCCGCATGTATTGTCATGGTTTAGGTGCTTTCAATGTCATTAGAAATTTAAAATCAAGATAAGTAAAATAAATATTTCCACAAATATTAGTGATATGACTCTTGCCAATATGACTAGTGAGGCTCAATACCAATATGAACAAGGATCAAGTACCCTTCTACCAAGATAAGTTTGATCTAAGAAACAAATTTATAAACAAAAAAGAAGGATAGGAATTGTCAAACTCAAAAATGATAGGATGTGAATAAAAATCACTCATGTTGTTATAATTAATCAATAATTCCATTTGTCTATTACACTAGTAAGATAGCCTTATATAAGCATAAGACCTTAAAACTATATTCGTGCAAGAAAAATAATATTATTACCATAATCTAAATAGGAAACATCCAAATAACTTTAAAACAAAACAATCAAAACTTGATTAGTCTAGTGCACTCCAATGTTAGTTTGCCTATGTTTCTCCAATCTCCAAAGTCAGTGCAAGAATAGTGCTAGACACCATCATAACATTGACGCTAATTGCATTTTGTTTCCTCTTTCTATAACTTGTCCTCGCATTAAATCAACATTATAGGTTTGAATCACACTTTGAGGGTTAAAAAAAGAAGGGTGGCACAGAGTTATAAGGGTGAGAAGAAGATACCGAATGCACTCTCACTAGGCTCATCATCATCAACGATCTAAAAAGCAAAGAGTGGTCATAAGGCTATGAGTTTCTCTCACCCTAGGGAAGATCTGCGCTCTCATTAGGCACCTTGCTCGTCTAACTACCTCATCAGATTTCTTCTTGACTCCTTTACTCCTCATCTCGGTTTCATCTATTGAATTTTGTTTGGCCAATCCATCATCTAGGCTTTGAATATTGTGGAGTTTTAGCAGATTTGGGAAATTTTATTGAGGGATTTCTAGTCGCTACTAGACTGGAAATAAATGTAAAATGGGATACAAGTGTAGACGTCGAAAGGAACAAAGAATAGGTTTGGAAATAGACTCTAAAATGCAAGGAAAAAGCTAAGAGAGGGTGGGAGGGTTGGAGGCAGAATCATGTGTATATTTGGTAAAGGGGGCATGTTTGCGGGTGAAGGTGGTGTAGTTCTGGTTGAGGTAGAAATGGGATTGAGCATGAACAATGAAGTTGCGAGTTCAGAAGCTAAAACAGAATCTGCAGAAGGTAAAGGTATGCGTACTAGTGAAGAAGGAATTGTTGGGGCTAGAAGGGGCATCAGTGCAAGCGGTAAGGCAATAGTGGGAATAAGCGAGGATTTGGTGGAGGAAGATACTACTTCGATGGATTTGGTGAATGGATCCATTATCTTTAGAAGAGAAGGGAGACAAAGATAGTAGTGCAATGAAGATGTTTGATAAAATGCCAGACCTACAAAAAGTGATACACGTAAGGTGGTGTCATTCGTTAGTTTGTTCAAGAATAACTGTGAGATGAAGCAAGGTATTCAATTGGAATTTGTGGAGGATGGTGATAAAGTGACTATGGATGTTAATGATATCATACCTATTGAGAAAGAGTGGGTCTTTTACCTTGTAGGTTGCTTTATAGGTAGATTCCCAGGGTTGAAAGCGATTGAGGGATTGATAAATAAATGGAATGTCAACTGTAAAATATTACCACAATATTAAGGGAGGATTATTTTCCAATTTGGCAATGATGAAGACCATACTAATGTGCTTACGGGAGGACCATACACAGTGTTTAGAAAAACACTCTTGCTTAATCAGTTGCCACACGGATTTTCCTTTGATTATAAGGAATTTATGGAGGTACCGATTTGGGTGCAATTGCCAAATGTACCTCTTAAATTATAGAATGCTAAGGGATTGGGAAAATTAGGATCACGTGTTGAAAAACCAATGTGTACGGACAAAGTAATAAGTTATGAGGCCCCATATTGGTTTTGTGAGAATCCTTGTAGAACTCGATGTATCAAATAGACCTGTGACTTTGTTTGAAGTTGAATTACTGGGGGGAATATGTTATTTGCAAAAGGTGGTGTACGAGACCTTTCCAAACCTACTCTTGCAAAAAATTTGGACATAATCCCTTTAATTGTACGACTATTGCAAAGGAAAAGTGGAAGGAAATGAAGAATGCTAGAAATGAGGGCAATAAGCAAGGGGTGAACATGGAGGATGGGCAAACTGATGGGCTAGAAAAAGTAATGGAGGATGTTACGGGGATGGTTCAGCAAGACATGAAAATAGGTGATGTTAGACCAAGCTTGAGAGGGAAACAAGGGCAATCAAAAGAGGATGAGATGCTTCCAAGCACAGGTGAGGTAGCATTACCTATAAGTATAGGTGAGGGACTAGTACACCATGCAAGAGCGGACAAGGAAGTAGTGCACCCAAGAGTTGATGGGACAATAATGCAGGCAAGTGTGAGTAACATTACAAAGCACTCCAGCACAAGTGTGGGAACAGAGCAGCCCACTACTAGCAAATCACATATCTATAATACAGCTTTCCAGGTTAGTGATGAGAAAGTAAATGAACAAGAGGGGGACGTGGCCAAGGAAAACCAATGGCAGATTATCAGCAACTGTAGGAGTGTGAAAAATAATAAAGGTACAGAATGTATGTTATTTACTGACAATCTTTTGAAGAAAAAGATTGGTTTTGGTAATCATGTTATATGGGATCAAGGTATGGTTATTCATGAAATACCCATAGAAACAGAAACAAGGATAGAGGTAAAAGGTCGGGAGGAGACCAATCCTCCATAGGAGATAAATGAGGATCTTATGTTGGAATGTCCGGGGTTTTAATAGGGCATCAAGACAAAAATGTGATGTTGACCTTCTTAGACAATATGATTCTCATTTTTGTTGTGTTATTGAAACAAAATTGTCTTCGGATAAACTAAATTTGATTATGAAGCATAGGTTCCTGGAGTGGAACCATTCTCACAATTTTGATGCTATAGCTGGGGAAAGGATGATCATTATGTGGAACCTTTTATTTATTAAATATGATATGTTAGGCGTTGGAGAACAACATATACATTGTCATATTCAATGCCTTGTATCTCAGATGGTATTTATCTCAATATTTGCTTATGGATTATATAGTGTCCCCAAAAGGAGAGAGTTGTGGCAACATTTGATGGGTTTTAGAGAGGTCGTGACTTTATCATGGGAGATTTCAACTGTGTTTGCTCGGCAAGTGAGAGACTTGGTTATAAACCACCATCAGCTTATCTCTTAAGGATTTACTTGACTTGCGGATTATACTTAGGTTAGAGGATGCACCTTCTAAGGGGAAATTCTTCACGTGGCATAAAAATAATCTTTGGGCTAAGCTTGATCAAGTTCTTATTAATCAGAGGGGAATACTAGTTTATTTTGCAATGCAAACTTCCTGGATATGACCACAGAATCTGATCATTGTCCGATTGTGGTGGATTTTATTCTACCTAATTACAGAGGTACTAGGCCTTTTAATTTTTTTAATATGTGGATTGCTCACCCAAACTTTGAGACTATCATTACTAGTAGTTAGGATAAATGTGTTGATGGGAGTGCTCAATATATTTTGTGTTCGAAGTTGAAACCTCTTAAGTATCCTTTGAAGAGGCTTAACTCCAATGCTTTTAGCCATATTTCTTCAAGAGCTAAGGATGCTAAGGTAAGCTTTAAATCTACTTATAAGGCTTCCTTTAACAATCCTACTGATTTGGGTCTTATGGAGCTTGTCAAAAAGAAGAGAAAAGAGGCAAATTTTTTGTTGGAAGCGAAGAAGCATTTCTACCAAAAAAAGCAAAGTGTACTCATATTATAGATTCCGATAAGTGCACCATATGCTTTCATGCATTGGCAAGGAGAAAGGGACTGAAAAATTCTATTTCCCATATTATTAGAGAGGATGACACTCCGACTAATTCGATTGAAGAAGTTGTTGCTTGATTAGCATATTTCTTTAAAAGGCTATTTGGCACCCTAGTTACTTCTAACATAATTAGAAGGGATGTACTATTAAATGGGCCAAAAGTTGATGTTTCCACTTGTGAGGCTTTGGTTGCTCCGATTTTGGAGGATGAAATCAAAAGGGCACTTTTTGACAATGGGGATGATAAAGCACCGGGTCCAGATGGCTTCACATCTACTTTTTTCAAAAAGCAATGGCATATTATAGGAAGGGACTTTGTTGCAATAATCAAGAAGTTCTTTGAAAATGGTAAACTTCTTAAGCAAATAAATCATACCATCATTGCCTTAATACCCAAAACCAAAAATATCCCAATAGTGAACGATTTTAGGCCTATTGCTTGGACAAATGTTACATACAAGGTGATTACGAAAATACTGGCTGAAAGAATTGCTCTTTTACTTGGATCTTTGGTTGATCTAGCCAAAGCCGCTTTTATCTCGGGAAGAACTATGGTGGATAATGTCCTTTTAGCATAGGAATTGGTTAGAGGCTACAC